>JACEGR010010057.1:0-21481 GCA_014170235.1 Listronotus bonariensis
CAAACGCACCTCCTTGCACCCCTCCCGACGCCCATGAAAAGGTTTATTATTATTAGCCTAGTTTACACCGGGAGAACCAAATTTTTAGTTCGAGGTCTAAATGACGTCACGCGTACTTTATTCACGGTGTAAACACTTGAGTATTAAAATTTGCTACTCCAATTCAGTCCTTCTCAAATGGGGTGACCAAATATGATTTTCCTTGGTGTAAACACGTCGGACTTTTTTAGTGGACCAAAATGACAGCCTTGATCTTTGACAGTGCGCATTTCGATGAAAAAGACGTTGAATTTCGGTCTTAACCTAATAATTTTGTTGTTTGTTTATATTTTTTAAAATTTTGTTGATATTTAACCAAAACTGTTTGCGTATTCTTTTTCATATGGAATAAGTCCTAGGTTTGGTCCTCGGATCTAATTGGTCCTCGCGGTGTAAACTAGGCTATTAAGTCCATTTCATTGCTGGCATAGGCACTAATATTTTCTAGGAAAAAGAAATTTTAAGGTTGGTGTAAATTTATAACTTAACATCCGGCATATCCTTCTGAAGGGTTATCAGCAAAACTATAGCTGTTATCTCTTACAGATAAACCTTGGTCTATTACTCTAAATTATTCCAATAATCTTGAAAACCAAAATGTGCAAAATATGTTAAAACCAACGGAAACAGACTGGAATGCCAATACCAATTGTTTTTGTCTATTTCCGGTATACGGCTAAATATCTACTGATAAAAGACTTACAAAACTAATAACTTTAGTAAAAGTTGCAAAAACTATTTTAGGCATGGGTAACAGTTTATTTAATGGTTTTCTGCTATTTGAAATGTTTTTTTTTAAATTATTGATACTTACATATTTTAGACACTCTTCTAAATAAAACGTAAGTGGCGCATACCAAAATATGCTGTGTAAAAAAAAATCACTAAACGAACTTAAGGGACCGGGGAGTGAAAAGGGGTGCTGGGCGGGGTAAAATTGGTAAAATGAGTTAAAGAAACTGAACATCACATGTAAAATTAAGTAAAAATTACATTTCTTCCACATATTTTTGAGAATAAAGATAAAAAATATGATAAATATAAAATTAGTAATTCATAACCTAAAATTAAAAAGAAAAACGACTAAAAACATTAGTTAAACCCAAAGTCGGTCTATATAGAGTCGCGACATTCGGCCATATTGCTTTGACGTGTTATGACGTCACGTCTCCCATTTTTCAGCCATGTTGTTCAGTGCCGGAGATATACAGTTTATTGTATTATTAGAACAACCGTTTACACAACAGTTTTTAATTATTAATAAGTTGTAAAGTCTTTTACTTTAAATAAAAAACATTTGGAATTACATCTTTCAACAAATATCACTTCCAAAACAATGCAAAATGAAATGCGCAAATTCTAGACGCCACTGGATTGATCATCAACTTTGATTTTACTCAGTCTTGCCAACTTTTCTCCGTGGAGTGCCCTTCCTTGCGTCCCCGACCTAGAACCGCCTAAAAGTTGAGGATATGTCGCAACCTTATACATATAAACTAACCTTGAGTTAAACCATGCTAAATATGGAAAACATTTGGCAACATCGGAAGGGTCTGATTCTATTTATGAGTAAGTAAAAGAAAGAATTCCCAGAAACTGGATTCATGAAGTGTATCTGATGTAATTAAAGGATTAAAAAAACGTTGACTAACCAGAACTACCCCGACCACCCTTTATAATCCCTCTTTATTATTAAACATATACAACGTTGCCAATTGTCCTTAATTAAAGTGGACAAATGCTAAAAAAATATTTTTTTATTATAAAAAAATATTATTATTAAGGACATCTAATACAGTTTGCCAACTCAGTGAAGCCAGATGAAAGGAATGCGGAAAAAAACTGAAGTTGCTTGTAAGATGTTGCCAGATTTTCATCCTACTGCTGTGAACCTATTTTACACTTTTTTAAATCTAATATTTCATATTTTATAAAGTACTAGTTTACACCTTGTTATTGATTTATTTTTAATTCCCTAAAGAGATTTTATTTTATTGCTCTATTTTCTTAGAGGAACCGATTATACTATGCTTTAATATTTATATCGTCCCTAAAATATTTTTACATTCTTAATTTCCGACAACAAGGCTTCCCTACCAAGATAGCCACTCAAATAATGTTTACTGATTGGTTGCCGCTGGAACGAGCCTCCAAAGAGGTGGAGCCTCGCATCAACATAGACGGCGAATGGTTTGGAATTTATTGTACTTACCCGGGTTTTTAAATATTTGTTTCTTAGTAACAATTTTTAGTAGTAGTGGTTTTGTGTGGGTATTATAACGTAGAAATTTAATTCAGTATTTTGATTTTGTATCGCATTAAAAAATAATTAAGGTAGGTATGTATGTAACTAAATAAAAAATTAAATAAATAAATCCGTTCTTCTTTCAAGCTTTCACACTCATGCAATTTGCGCAAATTGACTTGTGCATACCATTTTGTGCAAATAAATTGGAGCATGTAAACGAAAATCCTTTACTTGACCAAGCTGGCTTGTGTAAAATCTGGATGGTCAGATAATTTGCATGCGGTTGGTGCAAATGTATGAACGTGTAAACGACATACAAATTTAAGACATGCGTAGTGAGTAAATAATAGTTGTATTGGCGTGATTTATTTATCATTTTCTGTTTGATGGGTCTTACTTATTATTTGTTATTTTTTGTGGTAATAATAATATAAGTAAAAAAAAGTTTCTTTTGGAATTTATTAAGCTCTATTCTATAATTAAATGAATATGAAAGTAAGTAGTAACACCAGTTCATGCTAACAATTCGTCGTCGTACACCATTGTTTACTGATAAAAAAATTGTGCAAATAGACTTTACTTTAAAAACAAATGTAATAGTTTAGTCTAATTTGCGCAAATTGCATGAGCGAGAAAAACACCTTTACGTAGACATTTCTTGTTGGTTATAAAAAACTATTTTTTACGCCAGTCAAAATTATGGAAAAATCCTTTTAAAAGGCAAAATTATCCATGGCCAATTCAGATAAATAATTGCCAATATCTATAGAGTTTGCGATGAGAAAGGAACAAATAATACTTTAAAACTGCCTCTAAAAAGAAAACTTGATCGCGTTTCCCTTTATGTAGAAGTTTCTATTAACAGTGTCCGAAGAATCCACAGGAAAGATAAAGAACGTCGAAAGGAAAAATTTTCGATTTTTTTTTGCGTTAGTACATTCGGACTTTTATTATCTTTATTTATAAATATTCACACAACGTTTCGGACAGTTCTATCTCTGTCCGTTTTTAAGAGTGTAAACTATAAAACGGACAGAGATAGGACTACCCAAAACGTTGTGTGAAATGTTATAAATAAAGACAGTGGCAGTCTAAAATGAATTTGGTGTCACTAATGCTATTAATTATATAACTGAGATGCTATTCTCATAACAATTAAAACTATTTAGATCTTGGCAATTTCCACTACATTTTTAAAAATAAATTATTGCTTACATATTTTTTATCATATTTAAACTGTTTAGCAATCATTTATTCGCACGCCTCTGATTAGACTCAATAATGAACAGTAATATTTCCCCTGCCTTCTTGCGTCGTCTGGCTTGTTTCGCTGGGCGAACTTTAGATAGGTCAAAATATTTTAAAAAATCGTTAAAATAGCAGCAAACCGTACACTAAATAATTACCTAAAAATAAATAAAAAGTATATCAATTTGTTGGGTTAAATCTGAAGTTTCTAAATCAATAATTAGGTTTTTAATATTTCTTAAAATATACAGGGTGGGACAAAAAGCATGATTTATTTAAATGGCACACTCTGTATATTATATCACTTATAAAAAGATCTTTTAAATTAATTATTTTTTAGGCCATGACTACATCCATAACAGAATACTTATAAAAAGTGCATTACGTTTATTTAATAGGTTCTTTGGTAATTCGCGCATGTAGTTCTGACGTCACGACGCAGGCAAGGAATCCAAACAATAGATTTTTATTGGTGGAATTTGTGATGAAACTTAAAATACCGCGATTTATGTGAGTTTTTGTGTGTTTTAAAGTGTTTGTGACTAGTATCGGCTATTTGTGACACTGTGACTCTAAATTTTCGTGATTATTTGTGATATTCATTCAGCTAACCTAACTATGTGAACAAAAGTATAATTTTTACGAACTTCAATCCATGATATTAATGCTGAAGGGTTCCTCGTAATCCATTTTGATAAAACTAATATAAAATATCTTAAATAGTGCCACTAATGTAACAAAAATAAAAAATAAAATATATTTTCCATAGAAACCTTTTTGTTTGTTTTATGGTGGTGCGAGGGGGTAGAGGGGTTGGTTTGGATTCCATTCAATGCCTTAGAAATATACCTCTAGAGTCAGCCTTTATGGCAATGTGAAAAAACGCATGAGAAAAAATATGACGAGAGTATAATCTATCGCTTTTGGTCCTGCTGACCCCTATGATTATGCAGAGCTAAAGTTTATTGCTTTTTAAGCTTGCGATTGTTTGCACAGCTAAGCGGCAAGACTCTAATAGGTATGTTCTTGAGGAAAAAAAGTCAACGTCGTGTGACGTCGCACTAAATGCGCGAATTGTTATTATTAGCGAAGAACCAATTCTAAAACGGTATTTACCAATCGTTGACGTTTAAACAATGTATTATACGTCAAAGTTGTCACCAGTTATTACCGCGGTTATAATTGGTTGAACGCCTAAAATTGCTGATTGTTTACTTTAAAAGTAGCTTCCTCTAGAATTAGACATGAGCTTTGTTCGCGGTATGGATGGTGGAGGGGAGGATAACCATCTGAATGTTTTAAAAGTGTCCGTCGAAAGGAGAAACCTAAGGTGGCGCCACAGTAGCCAGAGGAGATTTTTCAACCAATGAGTATGCATTATTAGAGTGAGATACAAAATGAAAGAGGACAGATAGATACAAAATAAAAAAGAAAAGAAATACCAAACTTCCTCCACTGACTACTGTGCGCTTTCTCAATTTGCTACATTCCGATGGCCACTTTTTCAACTTGTCCGCCATAAAAGATGCAGAGGCGCACTTACAGCCTTGCCGCCCGTAGGCTATTTTATTTTCGCCGCCCCCAGCCTTGCCGCCCGTAGGCTAATTGATTTTCGCCGCTCATTTCCTCATCTTTTTCCGTCTGAAAAGTTTAGAAGAGCAAAAAAAAAAAAGGTCCTCACTTCCATTTCTTTCCACTGTGGGTACAAAGATTTCCAAATCCAACAAAAATTATTCATCATTCTTCATGAAACAATTATGAAGAGCAAAAAAAAAAAGGTCCTCACTTCCATTTATTTGCCGCCCCCCAAAATCCGCCGCCCTAGGCTTCAGCCTACTCAGCCTAATGGCAAAGGCGCCACTGAAAAGATGGTTATCCTTCCCTCCACCATCCATAGTTCGCGGGTTTGATTCTAAACCAGTTCTGGGACTATTCGCATGCGCTGTGAAAAGAACAGCGTTCGCGGTTAGTAAAATCCTGAATTTTTAGGAACAGTTCTGTGATCGCGGGTTACAATGGAATCAATTCGTTACCGGTTCGTAACCTGATTAGCAGTCCTGGGATTTTTGTTGGAACTAAAAGTTTAGTTCGAAATTTCATGCGCATTGTCAACATGGTCAGCTGTTTTCTGTTTTTGTGGTACAAAAATAAACCGTTGTATTACAGTTTAATATACCTGTTGAATATTTTTTTTATATTTTTGTGATTCTTAGCGTATATAAACAAAGGATTTTTAATTGTATTCCGTATGAATGTATGTATGCAATAAAATAAATAAAGATTTAATTAAAAAATATAGACAATATTACAAGATTTTACCATTTCTTGTTGTTTGATTTTTATCTTTAGTTAAATACACATACTTATGTTAAAAACGAGAGGAGGCAGGGAATTCCTCGCCTTCCGCCGAGAGACCTCGAGTGGCTTTCGACCGTATAACAATTTACCTTTTTGTTTGAATTTAATTTTTTTGTGTAGTATCCAATTTAACCATACAAAATCCTAACCAAAAGGCTAGGTTAGAATACATCCTCAGCTGTATAGAAAATCGTTCGCATTAAATAAAAATTCCGAACTAATAAATAACTGAACATGCGCTTTAAAGCAATTCTAAACCAGTTCGGTTCTGGTTCAGAATCAGTTCATTACTAGACCCGCGAACAAAGCTATTATTTTTCACCGGAATTTTTTTAGCGATAATCTTTTATTTTAAGGGCACCTTATAAAAAAAGTCACCCGTTTTAAAATCTGGAAAAACTGGTGGCCAACCATCCACGACTTTCACAACCTGAATGTTACATAGGGCATTTTTTATTAGAACTATTTTAGTTGGTAAGTTACCGTTTATAAGCTCTATACGTGCTACATAAATTCGCAAAATCCAAGAATCTTATTGTTTTCCATGTGTTATGCGGCAAAAGAAAATGAAAGTAAACGAACCAGTTAATCTAATGCAGCTTGTTACCTAATTGATGATTTTTATGCACTGTTAAAGCCAATAATTTCACCGTTTATTTCCTATACTTGATTGTTTTTGATATACACGTTAATCGCATTTATAGTCGCTACGATGAAACGGAAAACTCACTTTTACTTTTTTTTTGCCTTGATTTATTTGGAGTACGGAAATGGTGTTGAATTGTTTATGCTATTCTTAAAGCCCCGTACAGACTTGGATACAATCGGCGAAAACATTTGTTGGTCGACTGTATCTTGAATGTTGCACATCGGTCGGCCGACTTGTTGCAAACGCCATGGCAACATCCGTGGGCGTTTTCATCCAAGGAATCGGCAAGACGATTGTTTTCCATTTAAGATGGAAAACTTCGGTAGGTTTGTACGAGCTTTTAAACTAGTGTGAACGCGAATCACTTGTATCGGCAAATGTTAGCCAACTTTGTTGCTGAAATAGCTATTTACGTTACTAGACCGGAAAATGGTATTTTACGGGTCGACGAAAACATTTACAGGGCGAGCCGTAGGCGAGTCCTGTAGTTTTGAGGAGACCCGTAAAAATTATTTCCGGTCGAGTATCGTACATAATTTTTTTTTAATTGACCGGAAAAAAAACTGTAAATTTTAGTGTTATATTTAAACGACAATAAGGCAAGGCTGCTTCAATTATTTCATCTGGATTTTCCATGTCTGACTCCATTTTGGCAAAATGATGCTTTCTTTACTTTACAATATCTTGAACTGTCAAATAGTAACAATTGAACTCTGACAATTTTTGTCATGGCTAACAGGATTTTTGGATATCAGGGACCGGAAAGTAAATGAGAGACCGGAAAGTAAACTAGGGACCGGAAAGTAAATTAGTCCTGTAAAATAGCATTTTCCGCTTAAAAATTGAGTGGAAAATTCAATTTTCCGGTCAATTAAAAAAAAAATTTTGAACAAGATACAGTCGGCCGACAATGTTGTCCCGATTGTATCCAAGTCTGTACATGGCTTAAGAGGTTTGTCTTCAGTTTTATGCCACATTGGCGGCTCGTAAGGGAAGGCTGTCGGTTGCCATGACAACATGATGAGACGGCGGTTTGATTTGGGACTCCTACTTACTACATATTCACCAATCATCTTTTGTCCGTGTGTTTATTACCGCCTTTGCAATAAAAACATATAAGTATTTTTTATCAGCAGTAGAGACTCTTCTAGGCTATGTTACCAATGAAATACAGATGCCACTGTTGTTATAAATATGTCTTTTACTTATTTGAAATGCGGTCCTTTTTAAGCCTCCCTTTACTCCTAACATACAGTGCTTGTCTAAATTCAGGACCTCCCGCCTAACTTTTGAATTGGTTGGATGGTTGGTATTTTTTCCTGAAAATTTGAAAACTTTAGTAAGACGATATAAATGTCAAACTGAGAGCTGGGCGCCATTAAAAAAATAATGGAGGGGGTCCTGTGGCACATCATTTTAAAGCCGCTGACGTGTACTTTATATCCCAGCATATAAAGTCAATACCTTTACGTACTACAAAATGGCGGTACTTTAAAAATTACCCAAATATTTCATTTGGGTGGCCATATTTCCAAATCTAAGACTGTTTCATACACTTAATAAGGTATTATCTTAAAGATCTTTCGATCTACTTAATGGTGATATTAATAATAATATACAGGGTAGGACAAAAAAATAGATTTTTTAAATGACTCACCCTGTATTATCATCATTAAAAATATATAAAAACCTTTAAAAAAATACCACATTTGGTATATCTAACTTTATTAGTTTTAGAAATATGGCCATCCTAATTAGGTATTGAGATAATTTTCAAAGTACCGCCATTTTGTAGTAGGTAAAGGTATTGGCTTTATATTTTGGAGTTATGAAGTACTCATTGGGGGCTTCAAAATGATGTGCCACAAGACCCCCTTTCTATTTTTGTTTTCAAAATGACGTCCAGGTCTTAGTTTGACGTTTATATCACGGAACAAAAAACGTTAGGTTATATCTCTCATTTTTTGTTTCAAATGTGGTGTATGTTGTCTTACTTAAACCCTTAAATTTTTATGAGAAAATACCAAAACAATTTTATGTTTTACCCATCTATTATTGATCTGTAATACCTTAGAAACGGAATATGTTATGGTAGCAATAATACCGGCTATCACACCTAGGGCATTATAAGCGGGCATTATGATAATGCCCGCTTATAATGCCCTAATGCGCTAATATGGAAATTTTATTGCTTATCCAATTTTATTTCTCTCACAATAATGATCAAGTTTATACAAACATACGTATTAAAATAAAATCAATAAGTTACCAGTTCCTGAATATATGCCATTAAAACGGTTTAGGTTATTTGAAGAATTGCGTTCGCATCTTTCCAAATACCAAATATGCCATACTCCCGATCATAATGTTGCATTGATTTAACTGGCAAAATATTTTCGGTCGCTTTTATGGCCTTTTCTCTTATATTTTGTGGAATTTCTTCCATTTTAAGCAAATCGTTAAATAAAAAATGCCAACTGACTAACTGATAGAAACATCAAAATCAAACTTAACACCAGTCATTATCTACTTACGTATACAGGTACAGGTGCAACATATTTTTATATTGCGAATAAATAATGTAATTAGTCATTGAAAAACTCTTTTTGGGTAAAACATAAAGCATTGTATGCACCACGGGCTTTACTGGACTATAATGCCCATCAGGTCGAAATCTAGCCCTCGGGCCAGAGGCCCTCGGACTATTTCGACCTTCAGGGCATTATAGTCCTAGTAACGCCCTTGATACATAAATAGCTATTATGCCTCAATTTCATATAATAAAGTTTTCCTTTTTTTGAATTAATCCGTTCAAAAAATAAATGGGAAGGAGACATTAAAGAAATTAATTGTATAAACACATTTATAAAAAATATGTTTTTCACCGAAAAATAAAGAAAACACTTGGCTTTATGAATTTACGTTCTTTAGTTAAAAATAAATCAATGAACCAAAATAGATGCAACACCACTGTGGGGGTCGACCGCATGGTGACCAAAATTAAAATATAAAATTAGTGTTTGTTTTTGTTTACATAAATTAAATCATTTTTAACATAAAGATGAAAAATGTGGTTTTTGTTACAGATTCAAAAATGGGTTGATTTACACATATATTGGTGAAGTATGCGTTTCCGTGAACCCCTACAGAACCATGAATATTTATGACCAATCTTACGTGGAGAAATATAAAGGTAAGTTATAAAATGTATTTATTATACAGGATGTTTTCTAAGAACGTTACAAAACTTCAAAAAGTGATTCCTCATGGAGAGTTACTGGACACCCTGTATGTATATAACTAATTTGATTGAAATTAATGAAAACTTTGATGTCTATTGGCGCCTAAACGGTGAGGTTTATCGACTTTAATAATGAGTACCTTATTTTTAGAGTTTTTGATTGTCTATAAAATGGCGCCCCAGCTTTGCGATATCTGTCAAAATAAAAAGTTATGATGTAAATAAATTTTAAGTTTTAGGTAAAGTGCCCTCTGGCGGTATTTGAAAAAATACTTTTGTCTTAAAATTTTAGAATCTGCAAAGCTCGATTTGTTTGCCACATATCAACTGTATTGGTTAAAAAATAAATGCAATATGGCGAAAAAACCAAAACAAAAATTGTACTTTGACGGCTTGTAACTCGAAAACGAATGACATTTTGAAAAAACAAATTATATGTAGCTCTACCCTCATTTTGTCAAGTAGAATTACCCCCTTAAGTTTCGTGATCGATTTTGAATCACCCTGTATATCCTTGACCATAAATTTGTAGGCAACTCTGTAGCAATACTACTTATATTTAATATAAAATAGTTTTTATCCGGTAAACAGATGGGTGCAGGTCGCTTCCTATTCGTATCTAAGACTAGCAGAATAACTCTTTAAAGTATCAATAAAATAAAATTCCAAAGGTGATCACAACTTAAAGTTAACTTGCTCAAATTGGATTTGTCAGTTTGAATTACTAAATCATCATAACTCTTTATAATCAATAATATATCATAATTTTTTAAATGCTTCTTGCATTATTTTTTGCACTAACTATTTATTATTTATAAATATTACAACAAACTTGTATAAGTATATCGATGACAGTAATAATCAGGACTATTATGTGTGCGTATCTGATTAATCCTCGGATTATTTCACCCTTTTAAAGGCTTCACATCCTTTTTTCTCTCTATAAATAGAAAAAAACACATTTAGATAGCAAAAAAATCATTGTTTATAATATAATCAAATCAAATAACATGGTTATCTTAGGCTGTTCAGTAAGTTTTGTTAATCGATAAAAAAAACAAGATTTCAAATATAATCCTTCTAATCTTTAGTTCTGTCACATAAAAAATGATATTTTTTAGCCTTTCTGTAAGTGAGGGATCATTAATGAGACGAATAGCTCTTCTTTGAATAGAATCAAGAATGCTTAGAGTTGTGGGGGACGCCATGCCCCAGATATGGGAACAATATTCCAAGGGAGGTCGAATTTGGGACACATATAATGTGTATAAATTAGAAGCGGAAAAATACTTTTTGGCTCGAAAGAGAAATCCAAGCTTTTTGAAGCTGCCGTGGCTATAGATACAATGTGTTTATGCCAGTTAAGGTTACTTTCAAATGCGACGCCGACAAGATTGAAGGTGTCTTTGCTCTGTAAAACTTGACCGCTCATAAGTAGAGGATGAGTATTTGATGACTCTTTTCGCGACAAGGAACATGATTGTTTTTGGATGCCTTAAAATGGACGAGATTTTTGGCGCCCCAATCCAATATTAAATTAAGATCCTGCGAAAGAGATATCTGCATCGCTCTGCGTTTGTTTTCCAAGTCAGGTTTAGTGATGGGTTTAGGAACCTGAAAACTGGAGTGAAGGATACTATCGTCGGCGAAACTATGAATGGAATTAGTTGTGGACGAGAGAAGGTCGTTGATGTGAAGAAGAAACAATGTTGGTGCCAGAACTGAGCCCTGAGGGACTCCAGCATTTACTTGGTGAACGCTTGAAGAATGGCCGTCCGCATTTAGTATAAATTATTCAAATTTTTCTTAAAATACCCTATATGATATTTATACTTATTAGTGAATCAACCTATCATAAAAACTAACAATCTAACGTCTTTTCATTAAAAAATGTTCTTTGATTTATTAAATTTAATTTTCCTACGACCACTTGTGAAAATAGCAAATAGCACACTGATTTCATGCATAGAAAATGCGTTATATCACACTAGTGTTGCAAAGTACTTTACAGCACTAGTGTTGCAAAGTACTTTACAACTTCCTTTCTTTCTTCGTGTACTCAAACAACTAGTTAAATCTTTTTTTTAATCCCTAATTAAACCTAAGGCTAATACACACTTTATGAATCCACTTTCTTTTATCCATTCATAAATAGAATCAGACCCTTCCGACGTTCCAAATGCTTTCCATATTTTGCATGGTAACTGACGTTTGGTAGTCGTTTTTCCTTACTTTAAGGACTTTAGGTTATGCATTTACAATTTTCATATTTTTTATATTTTTTCTTAAAAATATGAGGAAAAACTGTTATTTTTACTTAATTTTACATGTGATGTTCAGTTTCATTAACTCGTTTTACCAATTTTACCCCACCCAGCACCCCTTTTCACTCCCCGGTCCCGTAAGTTTATTTACTGATATTTTTTAAAAACGGAATATTTTGGATATGCACCACTTACGTTTTATTTAGAAGAGTGTCTAAAATATGTAAGAATCGATAATTTTTAAAAAACATTTATAATAGCAGAAACCCGTATTAAACTATTAGCGTTATTACCTAACAAAACCATACAATTTTTATTAAGTGAGGGCCTTTTTAAATTCCAAAATGATAAAAGTTATATAATGCTTCTAAGTAGGTGATTTTCGATGTAAAAATATTGTCAAAACAGTATAATATAGCAGTGAGGCAAAGTATATATCACACTAGTGTTGCAAAGTAAATATCACCCTAGTGTTGCAAAGCTCTCAATTGTTTTTATTTTTTCTGAACAGACAAACTTTAATTTATTTTTTTTGGTGAATAATTTGTGGTCGTAGGAAAAATAGTGTACAGTACTCGTGTGAAAATGACTTTCTTACACTCGTGGGTTTGTCGCACTCGGCTAACGCCTCAATATTCCCACTCGTGTGAAATTAGTCATTTTCCACACTTGTAATGTAATATACTATAAATTTACATTTTCACACGGTACAATCAATTGGATATAAAAAAATTAGTTAAATCGTTACATTAATGTATAATCTAAAAATATAAAGCTTTTAAAAATATCTCTAGTGCATTCTACTTAAACAACAGACACACCTATCCACACATCTACCTTTAAATTCTCCGTATTTTTTATGAAGTAATCTTTATTTTAAAAAACCTATTTTAAAGATAAACGAAATTAAAAATAATAAATTGCAATCAACAAGTTTGAAATTAATTTTCTCTACAAAATTTAAGTATTTGAAAAGTCTGTAAAAATGTACTCTTATACAGGGTGTTACAGAATGTTGTTAAGGTTTAGAAGCAGGTTCTACGTCAGAAAAGAATATATAAAGGTGCGTCCTACCGCTAATTTTTCCTTCTCAAATACGGAGTGTTAAACAATAAACCGAAAAATTTCGAATACGCTTACTTTAGTAAAAATTGTTAAACTGGATATACCGGTCGAGCGGGACATAGGGAAACCCATGTAAATTTTGAAGTGGTCCAATATTGGTTCCCCTAATTATTTTAGAAAAAAATAATATTAGGAGTTTTTAAAGAGCACCAAAAGTTGTACCCAGTATACAAATTTCCTATCTTCTTACGCGCCCTGTATTATTAGAAGTTTAAATTAATTACCAGAAAAAATATCACATCATTTTTAAATAATAGACTACTCAAATCACGAAAAAATCACTATTATAAAATGGTTTTATCAGGGAATAGTTATCGAAGAGTAGCGTACATGTTTGCAGCATAATTTCCCAATAAGCCAATACCAAGTAAATCGACAATAGAATGGATGATAAAATTTTTAAACTACAGGCACAGTAATCAATAATTGCAAATTGTACAAAACGAGAGGGATTTAGACGTGATACTTTCTGTAGAGGAGGCCGAAGGAAACATTAGCACGAGACAACTGGAGGACATTACTGGACAAGACCACACCACAATATCTCGAATTTTAAAAGATGTAAATAACACGCTTACAAGTACGAAAGACACCAAAAATTAAGAAACGGAGACGAAATACGACGACAAGAATTTTGCTTAGAGATGATGGAGAGACAAACACTGACAGAGGTTTTTACAAAATATTTGCTTTAAATATGAAAATTTAGACCAGCTAAGGAATGCTATTTCCGCTGAATGTGCCAGAATATCGATGTACCAACTAGCCAACGTAAGAAATGAGTTTTATAATCGTTTGGGTTATTTATTGTCTGGCAGTTAATGGAGGAATATTTGAGCATTTGATTAAATCCTGATATTTTCGTCACAAATTGATTTCTAAATGTAGACAATTTGTTTTATTGTCTTGCGTAACTGTGAGTGCATGTGCTGGAATTAGCTGTAAACTAAAATGAAATGCGAGGATTCTTTTAAAATTCTCGTATAAAATTGTTTACTTTTGGCAATGACATTATAAATTAATGATCTAAATTGTCACTGATATGGTGTTTTTATTATTGATTTTTAAAGTACAGGGTGCATAATGAGATACTACGTTGCAGAAGTATTTAGCAGTTTACTCTTTAATGGTTGGTTGAAAAATGCTCAAATTTTCATTTTAGGTGGAACTTATTGTGCTCTTCAATAAATCCTAATAGCATTTTTTTCTAAAATAATTAGGAGAGCCAATATTTGTCTACTTCAAAATTTACATGGGATTCCCTATGTCCCGCTCGACGGAGCAACACCCGGTATACATCCTATTTAAATAGGTTTCTATTATTGTTGTTACATAATTGATTATAAAAAATTATAAAACTAATTTTTTAAAGCAAAAGTTTCCGCAATGCTTCTTCTATTGTCTAAAAATTTGTAATTAAGGTTTTTTTTCTTACACTAAACAAGATACGGGAAAATAAATTAGAAGGCATAAAAGGTATATTTTTGTTTGCTTAGTTTAAAGAAAGCATTCACATTTTACACACATTAACACAATCAGTGCCGTACCGTTTTTTTTGTTACAAATACTCCTTCAGTTGCAGAGTTGGGTCGAATACTGAAAATCAGTATTCGAACACCGAATATATGAATACTGAGAGGAAAAAAGTATTCGAATACTCAGTATTCATAAATACCCGGATTGGGTATTCAAATAGTAAAGGGAAAAACCGAATACTTAAAAAAACATTAATTATTACAATTTCGGTATTCGACTTCTTGGGTATTTGAATACTCGGTACGCCGGTATTCGCATGTTCAAAATTTATTCGTCGAATGCTGCAAAAGTATTCGAATACACAATCCTGAATACTGACCAAAAGTATTTGGCCGAATACCGAATACCAAACACACAAATATATTCAAATACTATTCGAATACCGGCCCAATGTATTCAGAATACTGAGTATTCGAATACGACTATGTTCAGTTGCAGTTCGAGACGCCACTAGACTTGTTAAATATGATTTAATTAGTGATAAATTACCCTCTTAATGCCTGAAATAACATTGCCAAATTAAAACAAAATTGGGGAAAGGATATTTAAGAAATAAAAAAACAACAACATTTAACACCCTGTATCTCGAGAACAAGGAATTTGCGGACCCATGTTTATAGGATGAAACACGTGTCACCGTCTTCATTTCGACCCGGGGTTATCCATTTATTTGGAGACCCCGTCATTTTAAAGTAACCAGCCAAGTGGTCGTTTCTACCAGGTTATGTATTTGTTTCTTTTCTTTAATTGTCATTTAGGAGCCTCTATGCCCAAGAATTTAAAACTTTTATTAAATTGTTAATTCTAAGGCTCAAGAACATTACTTATATATATAATATTATATATATATATATATATATATATATATATATATATATATATATATATATATATATATATGAGATTAACTTTTTATTTTTCTTAAACCATTTTTCAATAACTGAGATTATATATATATATATATATAAATAAAAATAATATATTTAAAATCGTGCCAAATTGCAGCTCTTAAATTTGAAATTAACCCGGCTCCACGACAGCCAGTGTTAAGTGAAATTACCATAGAAAAAGTTACTTTATATTACTTTGGAATTTTTTAAGTTAACTACTAATAAACCGATCATATAATTCTCGATGATAATTCTTGTTGCAAATTTAACGCTCCATAGTCTTTTATGATTTTTCGATGCCATGAAAAAAATTAAACTTACCCTAACTAAGGACCACCCTCTTGTCCATAGAAATTTTTATTTAGGTAGTAGTTATTTAAAAATAACGACCGTGGTGGCACTACCGCGTTGTCTAAAAGGTGCTGTGAAATGCAACTGCATGTTTCAGTGCTTGGACAACGTTGACGGAACAGGGGAACGATGGGTTAAACATCTAATAACCCGACACCCACGGTACTCTGGTATTTAGGCATAGACCTTTGTAGGATGTCAAAAAGATAAAAAAAATATAGAATTTCTTATAAAAAGAATCGTATTCCAAAATGCATTTAGAAATATACTTCGTAAAAAATCATTTTTATAATTTTCTTATGATGTATTTTTTAGGTCGAGAACTATTCGAAAACCCTCCTCACATCTTTGCCATCGCAGATGCCTCACACAAAGTGATGAAACAGCAACGAAGAGACACATGTATTGTTATCAGTGGGGAATCGGGATCAGGGAAAACAGAGGCGTCGAAGATTATTATGAAATATATTGCTGCTGTCACAAATCAAGGTAAATATTTATTTATTTTATTTTTATGTCAGCGGTTGACAGCGGATGTGATCATTCTCAACAAGAATAAACATGTGTAGCCGTTTTAATCGTGACCCGGAGATATATATTTGTAACTCTGCTATTAAGAATAAATATCTCCAATGTAATTGGTTTTATATAGACAAATTATTACATTTTATTAATACTGTACTAATTTTAGTAAATACATTTCGTTTTCTGTTATACAGGGGGTCACAGAATCTTTTGCTAAAAACATTTATTTTAATAAATTTTTTAGACTTGATATAAACCTTATATTAATAAGTACTTATTGTTAATAAAAAATTCTTAATAAAAAATTATAATACCTAATATTTAAGTTGGGAGATTTTTTTCACTTTAACTAAACAAGACATGAAAAAATTAGGGACATAAAAGCCGTATTTTTATTTTCTTAATCTAAAGAGAGCACAAAAATTGTACACACATTTACACAGCCAGTGGCGTACCGTTTTTTTGTTAGAAATATTCCTTCAGTTGCCGCTCGAGACGCCACTGGACTTATTAAATTAATTAAGTTGCTAAATTTAAACAGTATGAGCTAAAGGACATTTAAGATATTAAGAAAAATACAAGTTTAACACCCTGCGCCAGAACAAGGAATTTACGGACCCATATTTATATGTATGAACTTTTTTATATTTTTAATAGTAGAATCTTTTCTTATTTTTTACAACATTCTGTAATACCCTGTATAAAGGATATAAGGACTAATGTACCACGGATGAATTATATTAGTACCATAATAATATATTTTTATTATCGATATTCGATATATCGCCTGTACCTCAGCTCTACTTACAGATGCTTAATATCATTTACAGAAGGTGAGGTAATTGCTAAAACGCACCACAGTAATAATTTAATTAAGGTAATTATAACAATAAACTGAAGGCTTGCTTAATTAAATATTTTTTCTCATGGCCTATATCAGACCATCTAATTCACATTGGACTAAAGAATCTTTTATTTTAATAATGGTAATAATAGATAATAAATATCAATTATAAGATTCAAGTAAAATAGCACGACTAAATTCCTATTATTATTGTTTTTCCAATAAAGAATGCAACATATCAGAAGAAAAAAATGTTGAGACTTCAAACTATCTAATATATTCTAATATAGCTCAAGTAACCATCGCGAAAACCAGTAAATTGAAGTACGTATTGTTGAAATAACCATTATATTCGCCAGACTTACCCAGCAAAAACTATTTGCCGGCAATATACATTTTTCATATTGGCATTGATGGTAAAGCATTGGCAATTGGTGGCAATATTATGCCAACATCTAATACGCATTAAAAAGTTAACCCTAAATAAACACTCAATTGCCAATAAATTTTACATGCAGGCGAATTGCCGGCAAGCATACAAAAATGACGGCATACCAATCCTGATTAATTAAAGCACGCCTTTTTGTTGCAGGCAAATAAATATTGGATTTTTGAAGGCAAACATTCAACGCATATTATTAACATTGGTATTTAACTAACATTCGAGCAATTTTTTTGATCTGTTTTATTTATAATGGCGGCTAAACAACATTATTTTATGTTTTTTTACATAATTTAAAGCAAATGGCCTTTTCCTAACATTTTATTGATACAAATCATGCAAATAAAAATTAAGTCAAACAAAATGTTTATTATGTATTTTTGAGAGAATAAAAATAAAATGATGGTAAAATTAGCTAGGTTAATTTCGACGATTTCGACCGAAGGTGATAAATTCCAATTTCCCGCTTAGCCAAAATACAAGATTTGACAATTTGACAGATGAGGCAACCTTGCTTTTGTTTTGCCGCTTTGTGCATTTGTTTTCTACGTGGTTATCTAGCTTTTTAGTTTCTTTTTTGAAGAAAAGAGTTTTTAGTAGACATAATTAAGTGTATTCATTACCTAATTAGTGTGTGTTGTGTAATTAATTGGTGATGGCTAGTCAAGAAGGCGGGTTATTCAAGTAGACTGTTAGGAGCTGTAAACATTTTGTTTAAAACCTTTTAAATTTGTAGTTTCCTAAAAAATTATATGAAATTGGAGAGTTGCCTTATTGAAAGTTTTAAAAACGTGTTAATAAAAAAAATTATATATATTTCTCCCTATGTTTTGGATCTGAAAATTAAGTGTAAGTGTCCCTTAAATACTTACTATTTTAAAGCGTTTTCTTTTGATTTACTATCTTTTTTAAATTTTATTACATACTTTTTATTTTTTTCTTTGTTTATTGTTACGGTTTTAAAAAATTATATTATGTAATTTTTTTATTGATAAAGTTTTCCTGCCTTTTTTTCTCATTTTTTTCGATTACAAAATTCTAAATATGTTATTTAACTTTTGGGACATTCAACTTATAAAACTTGCAATACTAATAAAATGATAAATGCCATTATCCTAAAAGCATTTTTTTGCCAATAACTTATTAATGATGGATGCCATCATCCTAAACGCATTTTTTGGCATAACTTATTAATGATGGATGCCATCATCCTAAACGCATTTTTCATTATAAATTATTAATGACGGATGCCATCACATTATCTACAACACGTGGCCTTATAACGGCCAATTGCCCACTTTTGCGTCTTTTTGATACCTTTTTGCCAATGCCTTGCCATTAAAGAGTGTTGGCAATGCCAGTAAATTAAATGTACAACGCCGGCAAAAAATGTTATATGGGTAGTTTTTTCTGACTTCTGGGTAATCTCATATCTTAAAACTTTATATGTTAAAAAAGATATTCATCAAAAAAAGAATATCAACACGTTAAGTACATAAGTTACAAATACGACTTTCATTTTTTTTTTGACACCAAGGACCTTTTGAGGAATCCATAAATTAAACGAGTAATGTTAACTTTTATAATTATTATTATCAAACATTCATAAATTTTAGGCGTTTAACCAATTATAACCGCAGTGATAATTGCTGACAACTTTACGTCTAATACATGAATTAAACGTCAACGCAACCCATTGTAGTAGGGGGCCTACGATGCTAAATGGGGATTTACTCGAGCGTCATAGAGATCTATTGGATTTCAAAGGTTAGATGATAAGAAAAAACAATGGTATATAATGTATACCTTTTCATCGGTGGGGGAAGCAACTATACATTTTAAAATATATTAAAAAAATATTGTTATTCTTTCGGCTTGTGGATATCGTTCGAATTGTATATTTTTCGTTATCTCTAAATTATTTTCTTTTACAGTTTTCCTTTACATCACCCTCAAATTTTCAGATTAGTTGAATATACACTCTTTAGCATGTAATTAACTTACCCTATCTTAATTTGACGCGCTCGAAAATTTCTGATGGATATATTTTTGTTTTTTATGATCGGCCCTGTATACGGGGCTCATATTTGGTGGAGGTACTTAACCGGGTACAAGGTATTCTCCGGTATATCGATCTGCCGCGCTGTAGTAAATCTCGAAATCCCCTCTTGGGCTCCCCTGCCATTGGTAAAAACCGTTTTATAATAGGTTTCTTCCAGCAGAATGTTGGAAATATGTTAGCAACAACCGTAGAACGCAGAAATTGTTACAAACATTAGTCAGAAATGTTGGCAACAGTTTTCTGCTGGAACAAAAAAAAAAAAGCCGTGCATACTGCTTATACGTCAATACAAGAAAAGTTATGTTAAAAATTGTCAGTAATGTTTGAAAAAGTTTTCAAATTTCCAACCAGTTTCCAACATCTTAAAACTACTGCTGGAACAACAAACAATTGTACAATGTTAGAAACATGGCACTGCTGGAACGACAAATTTGACGTGCGCAGAATCCAAACGGTTGCAAACATTTCTGACAGCCTGCTGGAGCAAATCCAATAATTGAATCGGTTAATACTGAAACACCTTAAGTCATATTTTTCCTATATTGAGATTTGTATAAAAATTTAGTTTTTTGACGTGCCCGCATCGATTAGTGCTAAAATCCCGTAAGTCAACACATTAGCTATGCTACCGTACGAAGGCAAAAGAGTCTATTCGCAAAAATACAGTTTTGAGAAAATTTTATCCATTTTATTAATAGACTGTTTTGTCAACGTCCCTACTTAACCCCCCTCTAAACACACCATTTAAATATCAAAATGTAATTGTTGAAATGTTTTTTTCTACTAGCGTGTGGAAAGCAGCACTTTTCCGCACAAAATTTGGTTTTAAAAGTGTCATTTTTCCTCACTAGTGCGAAAAATAGCCACTTTTCCTCACTAGGGCGGAAAAGTACACTATGCTTAACTACTTTTCCGCACTAGTATAAGTATAAAAATTTTAAACCAAATATAAGTGAGTCGCGCACGCTAACACGTGCCGAAAATGCCTTTTCTGCACTTGGCTGCTTGACCGAACTCCACTACGCGTTGTTTGGTCTACTGCAGTCGCGTGCGGAAAAGTGGCACTTTCAGCACTATATACTATTTTGCACATTAAAAAAATGTAAAAACATGAAATAACTAATTTTGCGATTAGACTCTTTTGCCTTTGCGCGGGTGTATGGGGGATATGAGAGGTCGATTTATAACATGTAATTCTAAAATACCCCAAATCACTGACTTAGGCCATTTTAGTAATTTCTTAAAAAACATGACTTAGGCACAGTTGTACAAAGCAGGTTTAAACTCAGTTTTACTAAACTATGGTCAGGCAGGGCCGTATTAACGGTTTGAGGCGCCCTAGGCTACAAATCCCGGGGCGCCTCTTTTCCCCAAGAAAATTTTTGAAGAGCAAAAAAAGGTTGTGCTCTCCGTAGCGCCTATTTTCAGTACCAGGCGCCATACTTTACCACCCGAAAATCATTCCAAATCCCCCTATTCACTGAGAAATTACTCACCAAAAATCCCCATCCACCCTAACTTTTTAAAACCTCCCCTGTCTAGCGCCTATTACTCCCTTGTCTGACGCCTATTTTTTCATGGCGCCCTAGGCTGTAGCCTAGTCAGCCTAATTGATAATACGGCCCTGAGGTCAGGCCTTTGAACTTTCTGTAAAATCCT
>JACEGR010010058.1:0-21476 GCA_014170235.1 Listronotus bonariensis
ACATCTATTTACATCTACAAATGTGCACTCTATATTCATAAGAATAAGGATGCATTAAAAAAAGAATCTGCACAATTATAACTACCAAACCACAAATGCTTAATTACTAGAAATCCCAAAACACAGAATTGGTCATTCACTCCGTTATTCATGCATTAAAATCTACAACAGAATGCCGGATTACGTAAAATTTGGGGACTCTAAGCATATTTAGAAAAAGACTGAAAGAATTCCAAATCATGAATGTATTTTACAGTTTTTCGGAGTTTTGGAAATGAAGTCTTAGTGAATGTTTTAATTTGTTAGTTTTATTGTATTAATTAGTTATTATTAACTTCTCTATTTAGCAAGTATTTCAGCTTATCAGTTATTAACAAAAACGATATTACAATATATGTTAATTAAAATTAAAGTTATTAAATGTTTAAAAATTTCTTTTATTAAAATTGTTTATCTAAAGAGCCAATGAAGCACATTTAAAAAAGACAAATAAAATAGGATTCACAAACAATGAGTACCACTAAATCTAAAAATATATACATATACAAATACAGCATTAAAGAGCAAAAACAAAACTTTGTTAAATTTAAACAATCAAGAAACATAGTCACGCTCACGGCCGGATTTAAGGGGGCAAGCGGGGCAGTGGTCGGGGCCCCCATAATGAAGAAAAGGTACATATTTTATTGATAAGGGCCTTTTTTGCTCTTCAATTTTTTTCTGGGTAAAAATTCCCATAACTTATTTATTGATGAGGACCTTTTTTTTCCTTTTTTTTTTCGGTATAAAATCCATTCAGTTTTACTTTGAGGAAGGCCCCACAGGTTCATTGCCCCGGAGCCGCCACACCTCTAAATCCGGCCCTGGTCACGCCAACAACAGATGGACGATGGACAAGGCTAATTCTTGAATAGAGACCACGACAGGATGCCTTACGAAGCAGAGGTCGTCCACCTACACGATGGACAGATGATATCAAACGACTAGCACACAACTGGATGTGTGCCGCACAAGATCGACAGCTAATAAACTGGAGGCCTATTTTAGTTTATGTTCGAAAATTCCCGAAGGCTAAAAGCCTAAATACTAACGTACCGTGGGTGTCTTCAGCAAGGTAAGAGAAAGTTTCATAACACGGGACTTAAAAACTTGAAGATTCGGAAGGAAAGGAAAGACCTCCGCGGGTAGCAGGTTTCACAGTCTAGAAACTCTAGAAATAAAAGTATGAACAAAGTGAGAAGGCCTGTCCAGTTGGACCGTATAGGGATGCATACGTGATAGAGATTGAGTTCAGGTCATAGAGTGAAATGAAACATAAAAAAGTAAATATATACATTACAAAATATTGCACTAAAAGTCGTTTTGCTTTAAAAGTAAAAATTGTAGTTTTATTGTTTAGTTCTTAAGGTAACTTATTGAACACGTCCAAACCCCAAAGAAAAGAGAATTCTGAAATATTTTTTATTCTTCAGTGCAATAAAGAAGATATTCTGCTGCCTTGTACGATATTTATGAACATCACAGTTCTAGGCCAACTTATGAACCAGATATAAAGGTGCCAGACCCAACTTAATTTTCAACACAAACACCAAAACAGAGTACTTAAAATGTTCAAAAACTGGCAGCCAATTCAACCACTTGTGCATTACTCTTATGGGAGTTTTTTTTTGAGCAGCACAATATCAATCTCATTGCTCTATTTTGCAATTTCTGCAATCTCTGCAACTCATTTTGGTTGAGCATACATAGAATAGTTGCACAATAATTGAAGTGTGAATTATTGTATTATACACTGTAAGCTTTGCCCAAAAGGATAGATACACAGAGCAACAAGACAGATAGTTGATGCAAGAGCTTATCATTTGAAATGACAAAATTAGCATGTTCTTTAAAAGTCAACCTGTCATCCCTTATTACCCCCATTAATATTTAATTTATTTTACTTGATTAATTCTTGAGCCTCCTGTTTGAGAAGTTAGGCATAGCAAAATAGGTCTTAATTTTTTAGTACCAAATAACATATTTGTATTGTTTCTTTGCTTTATCTTTTTTAACTTGTGTTTATTACATTTTGATCTATTTTAAGCTTATTTTGTTGTCTTTATATTATATTATATTATAATATTCTTGACCTGTCTAATGGCTTGTATATGATCTTTATAGACTAATAAATAATTGAAATTGAAATAGGCACTGTTAATAAAAAAAAAGAGAGTAAAAAGCATTCTTCATTATTATTTACTCCTATTCATAAAATACCTATTAATATTCCAAGCTAGTTGTAAAATAATTAATAGTTTAAAAACTAAAAACACGCTTTTATATGCAACTGAACTAAAAATTAGAAAATAATTTTTCATTAAAAAAAAATATTGTCAATTCATAGTAAAAAGCGTGGGGTGCATTTTACTATTTTTTCATAACTTTTCCATCATAGATATTGGCAAATATAATAATTATAACATTTAATATAGTTAAGCACCCCACGCTTTTTTACTATGAATTGACAATATTTTTTTAATAAAAAATTATTTTCTAATTTTTAGTTCGGTTGCATATAAAAGCGTGTTTTTTTAGTTTTTTTTAAACTATTAATTATTTTTCATTTTTTAGTTCGTTATATCAATTAATTTTTTAAAAATAAATGCTCCAGTTTATTCACTAAAAATTTTTTTCGCCATTTTGTCAAGAGTAGCAAGTTTGGAATGTTGCCAACAGATGGCAACCCAGGTGTTGTTTTTATAATATAATGGAATTTTTTTCTAGCGATCCAAACCAGGATAACGGGATACTGTTTGCAGATTATTGCATTGTCATGGGTCCTCAACACGTGTGCAAAGTTTCAAAGAAATCGAATAGCTGGAAGTTGGTTAAAATTAGGCTCAAAGATTCCGTTACAAACATAGCCAGATGGATAGATAGATTGATAGATAGATAGTTACAACCCAAGTTAATAAAAGCGTGTTAAAAAAACTAAAAACTTACCTTCCTTGTCTCCTGCACACCAATAATCATGGTATCCTTCAATGTTTTTAACTTCTTCTGGAAGCTTATCATCGCTACATTTTGTTTCTTGTAAACATAGGATATCAGGGTTATCATATGTTAAAATACTGAGCCCATCTTTCTTTAACCACGCTCTGAGCCCATCAACGTTCCAAGATGTTATTTTAAGGTTATACTCCTGACCTTTGGAATTCTTCTTTTCACAGCCAAAATCTATTTCATCCCACATTGTTTCAGCTGCGTTTAACAGTGCCGGTTTAGCTTCTGCTTTTTGGGAGCTTTTTCTGCCTTTGCTGGAGCCTTTTTGGTCCCCTTGGCTGCTTTTTTAGTAGGAGCTTTCTCCTTTTGGTTTCTTTTTCTTTGGCAGCCTTTTCTGGTTTTTTAGCCTGTTTTTCATTAGAAGCCTTTCTATTTTTTGGTTTCTTGTTCATCAGATTCGTTATCTTGTTTTTTGAACTTCTTTTTCAACTGATGCCTTAACACGTTTTTTAGTTTCTTTTCATCTGACTCATTCTCTATCTTTTGGTTTCTTTTTCTGTTTTTTTAGCTCCTTTTCCTTTTGTTTTTTAGCTTCTTTTACATCAGAAGCCTTTATGGGTTTTTGGCTCCTTTTTCATTGGTACCATTTTCTTGTTTTTTAGATGCTTTCTCTTTAGCAGCCTTTTCTTGTTTTTTGCAGGTTTTTATTGGGTTCCTCTTGTATTTTTGCTTCATTATCATCGGTCTTGTCTGGTTTCTGTTTTTAACCTTTAGATAATATTAGAAAATATAAATTAAAAAATAGCAGCAAAATTAATGTCTATTTTAAAACAATGTTAACCACGAAGGCTAAAAGCCTAAATACTAACATACCGTGGGTGTCTTAAGCAAGGTAAGAGGGAGTTTGTTGACACGGGACTTAAAATACTTAAAGATTTGGGGGTAAGGAAAGACCTCCGAGGGCAGCAGGTTCCACAATCTAGAAACTCTAGGGATAAAAGAACGAACAAAGTGAGAAGTTCGGGGATTGTCCAGTTGGACCGTTTAGGGATGCATACGCGCGGAACCACGAGTTTCTCTGTTGGGAACCGTGAGTGGAGGAACTATACTGGACAATTCTTCAGAGCAGAAGCCATGGAAGTACCTATAAAAAAGCCATAAATCCCCCACAGCCTGACGATGGGCAAGAGAGGGAAGCCTTTCTGTAAGTGAAGATCTAAGAGATAGCTCTTTTTAATGATCAAGAATGCTCAGGGTTGAGGGGGACGCCATGCCCCAGATATGGGAACAATATTCCAAGGGAGGTCGGATTTGGGACACATATAAAGTGCATAAATTAGAAGCGGAAAAATACTTTTTGGCTCAAAAGAAAAATCCAAGCTTTTTGAAGCTGCCGTGGCTATAGATACAATGTGTTTATGCCAGTTAAGGTTACTTTCAAATGTGACGCCCACAAGATTGAAGGTGTCTTTGCTCTGTAAAACTTAGCCGCTCATAAATAGAGGATGAGTATTTGATGACTCTTTTCGCGACAAGGAACATGATTGTGTTTTGGATGCATTAAAATGGACGAGATTTTTAGCGCCCCAATCCAATATTAAATTAAGATCCTGCGAAAGAGATATCTGCATCGCTCTGCGTTTATTTTCCAAGTCAGGTTTAGTGATGGGTTTAGGAACCTGAAAACTGGAGTGAAGGGTACTATCGTCGGCGAAACTATGAATGGAATTAGTTGTGGACGAGAGAAGGTCGTTGATGTGAAGAAGAAACAATGTTGGTGCCAGAACTGTGCCCTGAGGGACTCCAGCATTAACTTGGTAAAAGCTTGAAGAATGGCCGTCCACAATAACTGATATACGTCGATCAGATAGATGAATAGAGAGCCAAGTACAGAATTTAGTTGAAAGACCATAGGAAGAAAGTTTATTAAGAAGTGCAGCATGCCAGACCCGGTCAAAAGTTTTGGATATATCAAGAGCAACGATCTGGCACTCACCTAGAAACTCAAGAGACTTATTCCAACAGTGTAATACGAAGGAAAGAAGATCTGCTGTAGATCTTTTGTGGCGAAATCCATACTGCCTGTCATGCAAAATTTTGTGTTTTTCTAAGTACTTAAGAATTTGTGAATTAATTAATTTTTCCATTACTTTACAAAGAACTGAGAGAATTGAAATTGGTCTATAGTTAGATGGAAGGGATTTAGATCCTTTCTTGGGAATAGGGAATAGGAAAGAGCCGAGTTAGGATTGGTGGAAGTTCTGGAGCACATTTTTTTAAAACGATTGCTGGTATGCCATCCAGTCCTTGACATGGTAAAAGCATTTGATAGGGCGAGGCACAGTACTATAATTCAATCTTTGCAAAATATGAATGAAACTGTTGGCTTGGTTAACTTCATAAAATCCTATCCATTTGATCGGCAACAATATACAGGGTTATTTGTAAGTTGATACTTTCTCTTTTAACACTGTATAAGATGTAAGAAAATAAGGTACTTGTCTAGAAACTGTCCGCACTGATCACGAATCTGAGAGAATTTTTTGGCGAAAATGTTTTGTTCTCGAGATATTTATCATTAAAGTTAGCATTTGAACTAACTTCATTTTCACTATATTCCCTTCTTTCTGCACACAATTCTTGATTTTAAGGTAAAGTGGTACACAATATTTGATTTTCACCTTTTAAAACCACATTTTTCTATGTATTTTTTACATTATTTTTGCATTAAATTGCAAGGCTTTACTTTGAATCATTTCAATCCCAGTGTGCCATGAAGCCCTACGTGTATGTATAGTTGTGGCATTATTAAAGTAAAGTTATGCAATTTAATGCAAAAATAATGTAAAAACGAGGTTTTAAAAGAAGAAAATCAAAAATTGGGTAACACTTTAGATTTAAATCAAGAACTGTGTGCAAAAAGAAGGGGTAAAAATGGAATTACTTTAAATTTCAAGTCTGATGATGAATATCTTGAGAACAAGACGTTTCCGCCAAAAAATTATTTCAGATTGGGGAAATTTTCTAGAAACCTGCGGCAACTCCGATTTTAACGAAATTTGGTATACGGGGTTTTTGGGTCACTGACCACGAATCTGAAAGATTTTTTTGGCGGAAACGTTTTGTTCTCGAGATATTCATCATCAAAATTCAAATTTAAACCAAGCTTATTTTTACTATATTCCTCCTTCTTTGCACACAATTCTTGATTTAAAGCTAAAGTGTCACAAAATATTTGATTTTCACCTTTTAAAACCCCGTTTTTCTACGTTTTTACATTATTTTTGCATTAAATTGCGTGGCTTTTCTTTGATAATGCGGCAACCATACATACACATAGGGCTTCATGGCACACTGGGATTGAAGTGATTCAAAGTACAGCTATGCAATTAAATGCAAAAATAATGTAAAATACGTAAAAACGGGGTTTTAAAAGGTAAAAATTAAATATTGGGTACCACTTTAGCTTTAAATCAAGAATTGTGTGCAAAAAGAAGGGGGAATATTGTAAAAATAGGATTAGTTTAAATTTCAAGTCTGATGATGAATATCTCAAGTACAAAACGTTTCCGCCAAAAATTCTTTCAGATTCGTGATTAGCGCCCCAAAAACCCCTTTATACCAAATTTCGTCAAAATCAGAGTTGCCGCAGGTTTCTAGAAAATTATCCAGATTGATAATCAGCGCCCATCAAAAAACCCCCATATACCTACCAAATTTCATTAATATTTGAGTTACCGCAACATTCTGAAAATTACCGATTTTAATGTAAATTAAAGGTCAGCCCTGAATTAAAGAATATCAAGGGATCCTTTGTATTTACTAAACGGTAAGGTGATTTAACCAAATTCTAATAAAATTAAAAAAAAAATGTTTTTAATGAGATAGCTAAATCGTGGGTAAGATTCCAAGGTAAAAACAACCAAAAAAAGTGTACATTACTTACCGGAGAGGTGGCTGTTTGTGTAGCAACTTTTCTTTTGGGAGGCATTATGTTAATTACTTCGAACTTTTTTGAAAAACCGTTTGAAAAACTAAAAATAAAGGCTGGTTTTCTGATCAGTCGGTTAATCAATTTTGACCGCCAAATTAGTGTTGAAAACATTCGACAAAAAACAGTCCTGACAGTGTTGCCAGATTGACATACGAGGTAGAGATGGGCCACGATTATCGATATTATGCAAAAGCATTAATTTTTGGAAAAGGGTCCCTCAACTACACCGGGTAGAAACACAGTTCTGTGGAGACAGCGGACAGATTTTTTTTTAATTGCTAAAAGTATTTTATGAAAATAAGGGTATAAAAGGAATTCTATCTTTCGTTTTAGTTGATACGAGGTTTCCTTTTTGACAAAACGACCATTAAAGGCACCAAAAACTACATTTAAACACCTGAAGACCAACGGGGTCTTGTAGTCAAAGCCCTTTTTCAAGCAGCACATGGTAGAGAGGCTCTACGGTTACACACACTACAAACTCGTTCGGTCACAAAAAGAAGTCTTAAAAGAAAAGGCTAATACATAGAGATAGGTCGTGAAAAACTACAGGCGTTTATTTTTGGGAGCAATGAGGAAGCATTTCTTGGAAGCATGTTTTATTGCACCCAGAGCTTTCGCTGATAGATGTCAAGAGCATTCGCTGAGGTCAAAAATTATGTTGTTTATGGTTCAAAAATAGAAAAAATTAGTTTTCTCCGAGAGCAATCAAGGAAAAATCAAATGCTCCCAGCTAAAACACATCACTAGTAATACATAACACATCGGGCCATATATTAGAGCACCTTGAGCCTAGGAAGCATGGTATTTTAGAGCGTGGGAGTTTATTTCAAATAAGTTGGATGCTCTGACATTATTATTTTGTGCTCCAGAGCCAAACAACATTAACGTTTTTAGCACTAGTGAGAAGGCCAAAAATTATGATTTCGGGTATAAGTAATGTTGAAGGGTTGTTTAACTTCATTACTAGTGATGTAAAAATAACGTGGGGTTGTTTGGCCCTTCGCTAAGCCTCCGATACCTTAAGCTAGGCTGGCAACTGCCCAGGAAGAAAAGTCATAAGTCAGGCATGAAATTAAGCTAACCCCAATCACAACCATAACCTTAAATAACTAAGGTTTTGGTTCTTTTGATAAAACTAATCTAAAAAGAACCCACTGAAAAAATATGAAAACATTAATTGTATGTAATTTATTATACTTTTAAATCAAGTTTTAAGTACTGTAAAATGATAGTCACTACAGCTTCTGCTAACTTCCTGTGTGAAATTGCTTTTTTAATCCCCGCACATAGTAAGTAACACAAAATACCTCACAAGAAGTGTAGAACGTGTCACATATTAAAATTTAAAAAACTTAAGCCTAAAATATTTAAAAACAATGTTTAATAAAGTAAAAAATAAAATAAAATAATATTTAAAATTCATACAGTCAGAATATCACAGGAATGTTGAAAAAACTCTCTCACCTCATAAAATGGGTTTTTAATAAGAATGCTTTAATTTTTTCATAAGTATTTTTTCTGGCAGCAGTCTAGCTTCAGTCGGTACTTTATTCCAGATTTTGAGAAGGCTGTAGTGCACGTTTTTTGAACATAGGTATAATTTGTTTTATCCAATAAAAAATCATTTTTTGTTCTTGTACTATAATTGTGCTTTTTTTGTTATTTTCAAATAATGATTTATTTTTATTATGTATTTTATTGATTCAAATATATAGAGATTAACAACTGTAAAGAGTTTTTATCTTTAAATAATGGTCTACAGCTCTCTCTAGTTAACAATTTAAAAATAGTTCTCAAACATCTTTTTGTAGAATCTGCACTCGCCCAGTATCAACCGAGTTTCCCCAAAAAACAATTCCATAGCGTATTCGTGACATAATTTGTGCATGATAGACATTTAAAGCCGCATTTACCCCAATCTCGCTCGATAATATCTTTTGGGGCGTAACATACTCTCGATAACACGCCGGTTCATCTATTGGGCTTTTGATCAAGCCTCTGATCGATTGTCATTCAGGAATGACACCTTGTTGTAGTTTAGTCATTATAATGATATGAAGTTGTGCAGTCAGAAGTGGAACAGCAAAGTAGAATGTTTATCTAGCAGGCCAGGAGAAATATTACTACAAAAGGTAGATTATAAAGTTTTTACACAGCACTTATTAACTGATTTAAATGAATGGTACCTTCCTTATTAAATTAGTACATACGATTAATATTCTTACCTTAATAGAAGTTTCTATTTTTGTTTTGCTGTTATCATGCCAAAAGCCGCCTACTTTTTTCCGTTTTGAACTTGTGGTTTAAAACCAAATTGCGTGGGTGCAAAAACCGCATATTTGATAAGCAATTTTGAACGTATTTTTTTTTAATAGTTTAATTGGTGAGCGAATCAAAGGTTTGCTTTGATATCCTAATTAAAAATATTTGTATTAAATGTTTAAAAGGCTGACAACCAATGTTGCCAGTTCTTTTTCTTTAAAAAGCATCGTACTGCTTATTGCTTAGTTTTTCTAGACGCACATTGCCAACACATTTCAGGATTGATTCCATAGCACAGCAGAAAATAACAATATAGTTTAAACTTTAAGCGATTTTTGTCATTTTGTCATTTGACTTATCATAAATTTATGTGTAAAAAATGCGGTAAAACTAAAAGGCACCCTAGTTTGTTAAAATATTTAGTCCTCAAGATCTGAAAAGCTTCGAGCTAATATCTACTAGACGAGCCTTGCTGCTCTACCGTGCGAACAATAGTGGTATTCTTTCGAGAAATTATCAAAAAAAATATGATCAAACTAATAGAACTGAAACTAATACCATTCTTTCGAAATCTCTGTGACTAGCTTTACTCTGAATGTTTCCTAATATTTCAAATAGCATCTGTCACGTGTTCAAATGATCATGATCACATGCAAGTGAAAGAGCTGATAAAAGTGAAACTGATAATTTTTTAAAGAATACCACTAGTGTATGTGAAAATAAAAGAAAATTAAAATAGTACCTTTGCTTTTCGCACCGCGGGCTGATTGGTATTAAGTTAATGTAAAGGATTTAAAAAGGGTTATAGTTTTCTTAAGGCCGGCTTTTATAAAAGTGTCGGTAGATAAATCTTGGGATTAAACTGAAGATTAAAAATTTATTTAAGATTTATTTACCAACACTTTTATAATAACCGGCCTTACCTTAATATTAAACAAAAAGTATATTCATATTATTCCTAAAAATAGGGTGAGTTGGCAACGTCGAATATAAACAAAGTGTACTTGTTGACCTATTATATTACTACCGTCTGAAAAAGTTGTCAAGGTTTAAGAATGAATATTACACTTTGATCTTTGTAAGTACAGCTCAATTAACCATTAATGAAACATAATTAATCAATTTGTAGTAATTAAATGCCTTCTATAAAAAAAGTTAGGAAATATGGTTTCAAGGTTATCTTCTTTTCTTCTTCTTATGGCGCTTATCTCATCTCCACCGGTGTAGTGTATCAACCGTATCAACTTGGCTCAGTTGATTTTAGCATAATTTTAGCAACACGGAAATCCTTTTGATTTCCTAGGCACGCTAACCTTTTGAGTTTTGTGTAGGCACGACAGAAAGTGTCCTAGGTCCAACTCATTTTTAAAAGCTGGCTGTCCATGAGAGCGGTTTTCCGCTCGCGGATGATAAATTCAGCGTTGTGATTGGTTAGTGCAAATGTAAAATGCTTTTAAATAGTTTACCAAAAATGTGGTAAACAGTTTACCTAAAAACTTATTGATAAACTTGTTAGAAAACTGAAAAAATATATAAAAATGAAATGTCTGATGGACACTTTAGAGTTTGACATTTCGTTTGGAAAAAATTAACTGGTAAAAGATACACCTATTAGGTATTTTAACCAGATAAAAGAATAGTAAAAAATGTTTAGCCATGCATATAATAGTTATTTATCCAACACTTACATATAATATCTACATAATTGATCAGATTTTGAGGATATAAAGTGTACATAAGTCACTAGTGAGCTAAAGTACCCTTTAGCTCACTGGTGATTATAGACAATACAAAATTTTGTTGCTGGTGTTGACAATGACAAGTAACAAATAATGGATGACGCTTTTCAAATTATTTTCGATATTAAAAACGATTTATACGAAAGTGTTGGATAAAATTTTGTATTAGACACGTGAGTTATTACATATAAGTCACTTAAGAAAATTACCTCTCTCGCCCTTCGGGCTCGAGAGTTAAACCCGGAGAGTTAAACTTTCTTGCGTGACTTATATGTAATATAACTCACTTATCTAATAAATAACTATTATTAGATAAGTGAGTTATATTACATATAAGTCATGCAAGAAAAGTTTAAGTAGGTAATTTTTTAAGTGACTTATATGTAATAACTCACGTGTCTAATACAAAATTTTATCCAACACTTTCGTATAAATCGTTTTTAATATCGAAAATAATTTGAAAACGTCGTCCATTATTTGTTACTTGTCATTGTCAACACCAGCAACAAGAAATTTTGTATTGTCTATAATTCACTAGTGAGCTAAAGGGTACTTTAGCTCACTAGTGACTTATAGTACACTTTATATCCTCAAAATCTGATCAATTATGTAGATATTATATGTAAGTGTTGGATAATAAAGTATTTTGTGCTTTATTTGTTTTCTGGGAGATTTAATTTAAACTAAAATATGGTAATTTTCTACCTGCGGCAACTCCGATTTTGACAGAAATTTGGTATACGGGGTTTTTGGGGCGCTGATCACGAATCTGAAAGAATTTTTTGGCGGAAACGTTTCGTTCTTGAGATATTCATCATCAGACTCGAAATTTAAATTAGTCCTGTTTTTACAATATTTCCCCTTCTTTTTGCACACAATTCTTAATTTTAAAGCTAAAGTGGCACACAATATTTGATTTTCACCTTTTAAAACCCCGTTTTTTACGTATTTTACATTATTTTTGCATTAAATTGCATAGCTATACTTTGAATCATTTCAATCCCAGTGTGCCATGAAACCCTATGTGTATGTATGGTTGCCGCATTATCAAAGAAAAGCCACGCAATTTAATGCAAAAATAATGTAAAAAACGTAGGAAAACGAGGTTTTAAAGGTGAAAATCAAATATTTTGTGACACTTTAGCTTTAAATCAAGAATTGTGTGCAAAAAGAAGGGGGAATATAGTGAAAATAAGCTTAATTCAAATTTGAACTTTGATGATGAATATCTTGAGAACGAAATGTTTCCGCCAAAAATTCTTTCAGATTCGTGATCAGCGGCCCAAAAACCCGTGTATACCAAATTTCGTTAAAATCGGAGTTGCCGCAGGTTTCTAGAAAATTACCCTTAAACGCAACCATTGGCCCAGTTCTCGTCTGGCGTCTTGTTAAGATTTTATTTTATTAGATTAAAATAATTTCAACCGAGTGCTAATGAACCTTTGTTTATAGATTGAAACCTTTGTATTGTAAGTAACTTAATATTAAATATTTCATTATTTTATTTTTTTAAAAGTAATAATAACTTTTATTATATTGTGTAAGAGCAGAATAGTTCTGCATAATGTATAAAAGTTTTAATTTTCATAAACTTTTTAATTTTATTCTGGAGAAAAGCCAAATAATATTTTGTTTAAATTTAATCTCCCAGAAAACAAATAAAGCATAAAATACGAATTTTTAATACAAGAACACCATATCAGATTTTAGAGATTTTGCCATGCATTAAAATAACTTTTTCTTAAAAAAACGTTCGTCATAGAAAAAAATATCAAGAAATCAAATTAACTCCATAGTAAACGAGTAGCTAAAAATAATATGGATTCAAAGAAAAACTGTGGCTTACTATTTTTTCTTAAAAAACTTAAATACAAATCGTGTTCCAAAGCCACTGGTAGTTTTTTACTTTTCAGCAAAAAAATTAATGTAATGGCCAAAAAAAGTGTACCAAATTTTGTGAAAATATATGAGGTGGTAGGAATGTTATGATAAAAATGGCATTTTTTTAAATTTTTACACTCTGTATCTCTTATTTTCTTGCATTCTATAGAGGAAAGTGACCAAATAATATGGTATTCATACCATTTTGTTTTTTACACATAATTTGCATAAACATTCTCAATAAAAAACTTTTTGTAGTAATTATTACCAATCATATATTTGTCCTTTATTTTGTAAACATTTTAAGTTACATTGATCAACTTTAATAAAGATTTAAAAAAAACTAAAAAATGATAAAGGTAGCCAAATATGGAATAGGTACCCAAATATGGAATACTATAAACACCATTAAAAGTTAAACTTATTTAACAAGAAACTCCTTGGAAAATTTGGTATAACATAGAAAGCAACAAAAAAAAATTGAAAAAATCACAGATCCAGGTGTCAGACTCTGGATCCAGCGCACTTATTGTGCCCAGAGCCAACACCAACGCTGTGAGTGTCTTAAGCGAGGTTGACACGGGACTTAAATTTGAGGGGAGAAGGAAATACTTTGCGGGTAGCAGATTCCACCATCTAGATACACTGGGGATAAAAGACCAAACAAAGTAGGCAGTTCGGGGCTTGTCCAGTTGGACCGCATAGGGATGCATACGTGTAGCACCACGAATTTTTTCTATTGGGAACCGCCGTAACTATACTAGACAATTTCTTAGAGCAGAAGCCATAGAAGTACCTATAAAAAAGCGATAAATCCCTCACAGGCCGACGATGAGCGAGAAAAAGAAGACTCTCTGTAACGAATGTTCATTTATGAGATAAACAGCCCTTTTTGACTTGATTCTTGTCTTCTGATTCTTTTCTTGCTCTATCGAAAGCTTTTTAAATGATTAAAGAACCCAAATATGGAATAGTCCATATTTGGGTACTATGATCTGTCCATATTTGGATTTTTCGACGACTTTAAACTAATTTTTATATTTTTTTATTTAAGAACTTAATAAAATTAAATACCGTTATAACCTACAACAGAATATCTGAACTATCTCTAAAAGTTATAAAAACACAGTATTTCGTGCACTTTTTGTACAAAAAATACGTATTTTTAAAATAACTTAAAAAGTTATGAGAAAGCGTTAAAAAAACGTTACTACAGCGACGAAAGGGCTTGCACTACTAACATCTTACCTCTTCTACCTGCGAATGCTCACTAAAAAAAAAAAACAGACAAACCCCTCTAATTGCGTGTGTGAGTTTCCGTTTGAGAGAAATGCCGGTATTCCATATTAGGGACCCTATTCCATATTTGGTCACTTTCCTCTACAATGTTAAAAGAAAAGAAGCAACTTAAAAATCACCCTGTATGTGTTTTTAGCTCGTGGATCATGTGATGAAAAGTGTAAAAATACACTTACCACCAAAACCAACAATACAGAACTCACTTTTTCAAGCTGTACTTTCTTTTAATTAATAATTCAATAAATACCTAAATATTATCAGGCAAAAATAACCACCAATATGAATGATATGAATGAGTTGAAACATTTAAAAATGTCAGATGGAAAAAAATCACCGATAACCAATCAACTAATCGCACTAGTGGCAAATCCCATAGTTTTACGCGAAAAAAGCTTAAATTGTCACGTGTTATATACTTTTAAAGCATGTCTCCAAGTTGGTTTACAAAGTAAAGACCATGATTTATCTGGAAATCGTGATTATGTGTTTGAGATTACCAGTGTTCTGGACTTTTTACATGAAGAACTTAATACAGGTAAGTACTTTAACCTATTCATTCTCTTTTACAAAAACATCTAAACCAAAAGTTGGTTCAAAAAGTCAGTATAGTACGCGCCTTCGATAATTCATTCGTAGGAAAAACAGAAGCGGACTGTATTTTCTTTAAATAAATAAATATTAAAACCCTTTAAAATGCTCCCTATAAAATCACTAAATACTACTTCTACAATTAACTACAAAGTAATTAAACATTTACCTAAATTACAACTAAAAGAACTACTTGAAGGTAGACTACTCATTGTCGCAGAATCAAAATTGCGCGTCAAACAAACCCGAGTCCAACTCAGTAATTCGGTCGGCACAGACGTGGCAAAAACATTTCACATTATTGACGGAAGCCTTATATACTCGTACAGTCTACTATCTCTTTTGAAATAGAGCTAATAGATAAGGACAGGAATTTACCGTACAATTTTGCTTCTACTCACGAAATCCCGTAACATATGAAACGCCAAAGGTGTCTTCGGTAAAAAGGTGTAGGGGAAAGTGGGGAGGCTTCATACAGTTTTTATATTTTGCTTTGTGAAATGCCGTGTTTTAGGTATATCTCTTTTAATTTATGACACACTAGTAGCTTAACTATTGTATATTGTAGAAGAACCTTAATATTATTGAAAATCTACATGCGCGAGTTTCCATAAAACTTTTACAAAAAAATGCAAAATGTATGAATGTACCCCATTAGTGGGGTACATTCATACAACCGAAGGGGCACATTTAATATCACTATTAATTAGTCATAATTATTCTTTATTATTGTTTTATACCATACTTTATAAAAAAAACACAAATACATTTTTTTAACATAGTAAAATTCAAAATTAAAAAACAGGTTTTATCTAAATCTGTTAATGCCTATTTTAACATCGCAATAGTTTCGTGATATAAAAATAAGTAACGAATAGTGAACAGAGTGTCATTAAACGGTCTTTACGTTACATGTATGGTTATCTACCGAAGACACATTTTTGTTTTAGTCAGTTAAATTTATTAAAAGTAACAATATCAAAATGTAAAAAAATATTGCTTATACATTATTAATTATATCAAATAAAAAACTCTAGTTAACACAAAGATACCTTAACTTACAAAACCTAAAATTAATATGGCTATGTTATTAACAGATTATCATCTAAGATCTATGGTAATATCATCACTATGTCTGACAAATTACCTGATCCTTGACATTCAAAGACACAAAGTTCATAAAGCACCCTGTTTTTTTCCGTTAAAATGAAACTTAAACTACTTTATAAAATATTCACAACTATAATCGTCGGTGTAACAAAAAATAGTAGTTAAAAAAATATTCATAAAGGGCCAGGAATACAATTATACAGTATGAATGTGCCCCATATACTTGTGTATGAATCTGCCCCATCACATGCTAATTAATAAAAAAATTGAAATAGAAAAACGTATTTATCTATATTAATTTACACATTAAATTAGTGCCTTTGTATTATAAGTAGGATTAAATAGCAATAATTAATCCAAAAAATAGTAACTGGCCATAAAATATGTCCAAAGTTACGTTATGAAATTACCTACGCGAGGCAAAAAACACGTTCCGTGTTGTGCACTTGATCTTACCGCACCGAAAATTCTGAAACTTCACTAGTCTGTAAACACACATAAAAACTGTGCACACCCACTTACGTTACTATTTTACTTCGTGTCTAACTTCAGATAAACTCAATGTATGTAGGTGCCCCTTGTATGAATCCACCCCACTTTCCCCTATTTCTCCCGGTCAAATATGTGTAAAATGAAATATCGGCTAATATTGATTTATGCCTAAAAATTTGTTTTTTTTTCGATGTTTTAGGAAATCAGACAGTCTCTGAGTACTAAATTTTTTAGCATATACAAAGCAGTTACAAATTCGAGGGCCACAATTTGGATCTTGGAAACGGTACGAGATACAGGGTTGGTTAAATTGAAGCCAAGTTGCAGATAATTTTTATGCTAACCAATATTCCGTTTAAAAAATTATAAATTTGTCGCAGTTCCGGATTATCCGAAACGGCAAATTTTTGCGAATCAGTTTTTATTTTTTTTTCTTAATTTGTTTGAAGAAATATTTTTAAACAAATATGACTATATCATTGCTACTTTTTGAATGAATAAAACGAAATATTGGAAAGAACTTTGGCCCAATTTAATCAACCTTGTTCGATTCAAACTGTTCCCCAGATCCTAACTGCCTTTCACTTTAGCGGAAGCCGGAAATCCGGGCGACAGACCAACGCTATCGAAGTGTATGGAGTCTTATGCGACCTTTCACACGTTGCGAACCCGGAAAGTCGGCTCAACTTGTGAAAGGTTTCATAGCACTCCATACACTTTGATAGTGTCGTTCCGGCGCCCGGATTTCCGGCTTTCGCTAATGTGAACAGGCAGTAATGGTGGCCCTCGAATTTGTAACTGCCCACTGACGTAGATAAGGGGAGTAAAGGTTAAAAAATGTTTTAAGGGTTTTAGGATACTAGGGTTTGTAAGCTGGAAGACCTTTTTATTGTTTTTTTGTTTTGTTTTTTAATCATGTTATGCAGAATTAAACACATTTAAGTACAAATAAAGTCTGTAAATATGTATTTTTGAAGGTAAGGACCTTGGGGACCTATTTTTTTTTTTTAGCCCGATTTTCGATTTTTGTATATAAAACTGATTGGGCGACGGACGGACCTAAATCTGGCAAATAGGGAGGATGTGTTCAAAGTGATCCATTTAACAAAAGTTTTATTCTAAACAACACCCACTCCATAGAGCTTTTTTGCATTTGTTAATTGTCCCCCATATAACAAATCTAATTTTGAAATTTATAATTTCAGGCCATTGGAGTGAGATACCGATAGAAACGAGACAAAATTTCACTATAGCCTCATTTATCAAAGCTTTGTTGCTTCTGCAACAATCCAAAAATGATTTGGTGGATACGTTAACTGAATGTCTGAAATGTTTGGATATGGGCTTGATCCTTGGAGCTTCATTGGAAGAAAACGCTGAGTTGCTCACTGAGGCTGCCAAACTTGTTAGGATAGAGATAAACTCTCTACAGTCAGTCTCTGAAGGTTGGTAGGTCATATACAGGGTGTTCGAAAAATACACGGCCAAATTTTAGGAAGTGATTCCTCATTGAAAAATATGAAAAAAAGTTCCTATAAACATGGGTCCGAAAATGCATAGTTTCTAAGATACAGGGTGTCCAACATTTAGGTTCAACATTCACCTTCTTTAATCTTCAGTTGACCTTCACTTTTTAATGTCATTAGATAGTCCTTAAAAAGTTAAGATAGGAAAGTAAAATTAATTTTGCTCTATCTTTAACTGTTTTTGCTCAGTAAATCGTCAAAATTCAAAAATTCCGTCCCAAGAAACATGCAATAAAGTGGTTTTTATTTTTTTCTCGAAAACGAAGCAAGATCCAAAAAAATTTCAAGAGCTAAAAAAGTTGTATTTTCAGTTGCTTATTCTAAAAAAAATTAAAAAAGTTACAAAAAGTCAGTGGCGTACATTTTTTATACAATTATTTTCGACAAGGAGTCTCCTGAGACGCCACTGGACTTAATAATTTTAATTTAATTATGCCTAACTTAGGCCCTTATTACTAGAAATAACACTGAAAAATTTCAAGAAAATCGGTTTCAGGGTATTCAAGATAATTACAAAAGAAATATTTTTTAAAAAAAAGTTTAACACCCTGTATCTTGGAAACTATGCATTTTCGGACCCGTGTTTATAGGAACTTTTTTCATATTTTTCAATGAGGAATCACCTCCTGAAATTTGGCCGTGCATTTTTCGAACACCCTGTATTCAATATACTGGATGTCCCAAATACTGTTTACAAAAATATTAAAACTAGATTGTAGATATCATCTATATTGATAGTTGGTGGGTCCATGTAATGACGAAATCTTGGTAGGGTACACGCCAAGTAGATTTTACATTACTACAGGGTTGCCTAAAAACTATGGTTAAGGCTATACAGGGTGATTTAAAAATCGATCACGAAACTTAACTCTACTTGACAAAATAAGGTAGAGCTTCATATAATTTTTTAAATGTCATTCGTTTTCAAGTAACAAGCCGTCAAAGTTCAATTTGTATTTTGGTTTCGCGATATAGCATTTATTTTTTAACCAATCCAGTTGATATTTGGCACACAAATCGAGTTTTGCAGATTCTAAAATTTTAAGACAAAAGTACTTTTTTAAATACCGCCAGAGGGCACTTTACCTAAAACTTAAAATTTATTTACATCATAACTTTTTAATTTTAACAGATATCGCAAAGCTAGGGCCGCCATTTTATAGACAATCAAAAACTTAAAAATAAGTTACCCTTATTAAAGTCGATAAACCTCACCGTTTAGGCACCAATAGACATCTAAAGTTTTCATCAATTTCAATCAAATTACCCACATACATACAGGGTGTCCAGTAACTCAACCGACAATTTAACCAAACGATTCTACAACGAAAAATAAGAAAAAACTTCATATTAACATATGTCCTAAACGTCTTAGTTTTTGAACTACAGGGTGTTAAAATTAAAAAAAAAAAAGTTTTTTTAATATTTAAAAACCGTAGTTCAAAAACTAAGACGTTTAGTACATATGTTTATACAAAGTTTTTTTCTTATTTTCTGTGGTAGAATCGCCTCGTAAAGTTTATCGGTTGAGTTACTGGACACCCTGTATGTACCTATGTAGGTAATTTTATTGAAATTGATGAAAATTTTGTCTATTGGTGCCTAAAAGGTGAGGTTTATCGACCTTAATAAAGAGTACCTTATTTTTTAAGTTTTTGATTGTCTATAAAATGACCCCAGCTTTGCGATATCTGTAAAATAAAAAGTTATGATGTAAATAAATTTTAAGTTTTAGGTAAAGTGCCCTCTGGCGGCATTTACAAAAGTACTATTGTCTTAAAATTTTAGAATCTGCAGTGCTCGATTTGTGTGCCAAATATCAACTGGATTGGTTAAAAAATAAATGCAATATCGCGAAAAACCAAAATAAAAATTGAACTTTGACGGCTTGTAACTTGAAAACGAATGACATTTTGAAAAAAATTATATGAAGCTCTACCCTTATTTTGTCAAGTAGAATCACCCCTTAAGTTTCGTGATCGATTTTTGAATCACTTTTGTATTTAAATTTATAAAAATAACCTTAAATTTTTTGACACACCCTGTATAATTTTGCTCTACATGACAGTACTAATATATCAATAAATTTCTTCTCTCCAACTGAAGGCTTATTGTACCTTGACCCCTACTCCTTCTCATTCACACACCATTCATTCCATAACTTGGATGGTTGTTGCTCGGTCCGCATCCCCGAGCAGAACACCGTGTGCCCCTGCCCGAAACACCGCTGTCGCCGGACACCCATCCAAATTATGGGCGCGCATTTCACTGCTTAACTCCGGTGATCGACGCTTGCCGATACAACCGAAGCAGCCACAAGCGCGCCACATATGATTTTTACATTCTACATTACTTAAACATACAAATTTTAATACCTACCCTTAGAACGTATATAAAAAAATAGGGTTTTTCCTTATACAGGGTGTGTTAAAAAATTTTAGGTAACCTTTGCTTAAATAAGTATTAAATTAATATAAAACAGTTTTTATACGGTAAACAGATGGGTGCAGGTCGCGCTTCCTATTCGGATCTTAGAATATAATTAAAAATGCGACAACCTGTATCAGCAATTTTTAACACACTGTATATTATTTACAGAGTCAAATGTGGACAATGTTCCAAAAGAAAGTTCGAGGATAATATCGTAAGAAGCGAGTTTCAGAAACTATCAGGAAAAGTTATAGATGAACTAGAACTACCTTCAATAGAAACATTTAACAAAAACTACTTCACCCCACAAATTCCAGTTAAATTAAAAGGTAGGTGTTACTTAGATATCAGAACAAAAAAAGGGCAACATTATATTGACGGGCCTTCGGATTCATTTTAATTTCTTCGATATTATTGCAGGTGCGTCTAGATTTGAGCCATTTTTTGTTGTTAATACGGTTCAAAACATTACATTTTCTTGGTCACGACATTCGCCATATTGGCTAGCGCGGCAGTGACGTCAAGTCGGGCCATTTTAGGCCATGTTTGATTTTAGGCAGATCAGTGGCGTAGAATTAAGAAGACAACAAAAAAGAACTGTATGTTGTAAACAAAATTTATTGGATTATTTTAATAGGCATAACCTAAAACAAAAACATAAATGTGTTTTAAATATTGAAAATTAAAAATTATCAAAGCGACGACAGGACGATGAGGTACCTGGCAGAGCAAAACATTTTCCATGGTTCCGTAAGTCAAAAACCATTTTAAAAACTTTGTATACAAAGTGTCCGCTAATGAATGGTACACAGAAAAACCACAGATTCCTTATGCCAAAATATTAAGATTTAACCAAACATACCTAATATCCAAAAGTTTATAATAAGGAAGATACGGGGTGTCATAGTAATTTCGATAATTGTTCCCCCTTTTTAAATATCTTAATAAAACGGTACCTCGGGGTTTTTAAACATTAGCTTTTCAGATCGAATATTAATTTTTGTGTGTAGACTAGAGGGCGATGGGTACACTATTTAAAATTTTCTAAAACTACCCAATTTTTGTTACTACTCTGTATGTATGTAAACTAGTAAGCTTCTCTATGGTCTTGACAACCCTTTTTAAGGTATTCACGTTTTAGTTATTCAGTGCATCCGAAAGTATGTA
>JACEGR010010059.1:0-21463 GCA_014170235.1 Listronotus bonariensis
AAGGTACCAGTGCAAAAATGTGAACATAAAGTTAGAACCTAACCTAGCTATTGCCGGTATTTAGAATAGCTGTTAAAAATGAAAAAATCGAACGAAAAAGAGCCACCGCGGCTACAATTTGCCTCATTATTGCTGCCGCTACCCTCCTGGGGAATGAAAATTTAAGAAAAAAGCAAGAAGGTGGTGGTCACTCAACTAGTGACTTTGGGTGGGGTTGGTACCACTAAAATTACCAATTTTTTCCAGACTTGCAGTTGCAACTGCAAGAAAAATCGGTCCAACTGGTAAAGTTGCAAGTCGCAATAAAGTTGCAGAATACGCTGCCAAAAATCAGCTGTTCGCATACTGCGCATGCCTACCACGAGTTTCTTGCAAGTTGCAGAAAGAACTTGCCGACTGTAAAACGGACTTAAGAAATGTTAAATAATATAAATAAATTTATGTACCTGGTTTTCTTTTATGTTTTGCAACACATTTTATCTATAACCAAGAAGGTTAGAAAAAAACGTCCTTTATGAAAGTTTCGTACTTTTTCATCTATTACCTTTTGAGCATAAAAAGAGAAACAAATGAGCATCAAAAACTCAAGAAAAATGACGAGGTTAACTTTTTAAATGGAACACCCTGTATATTATGTCACTGTTAAAAAGGGCTTTTTAAAAGCTTTACAGAAATACCACATTTGATATACCTATCTTTAATAGTTTTCGAAATATGACTACTTAAATCTGAGAAATAGTAAATATATTTCCATTATATGTATAGTAAGAACATTTTAAAAGCGCATATTCGGTACCCTTTGAAAATAATACAAAAAACATAAAAAAGGCCGCCTGCAATCGGACTATTTTATACAAAAGCGCCGCTATCCTTTCCAGTGACGCGCCGATACACTATGGGATAGAAATCCATTATTTTGGCCAAAAAGCAACGTTGAAATTTTAATGGCTCATGCTGTGTATTTCAAAGTAGATACTCCAAACTACATGTACGCAAAATTATAAAAGAATATGACGATTTCTATTGGGGTAATAAGAACCTTGAAGATGTATTTTAAGTAGACATAAATATACAACATTTAATCTACTAAGTTTATTATTGGCCTTGTCTACTAAAAAAAGTAAAATGGTTTAAACAATAAGAGCTACTGTTGCCTTTTTCTTTATCAGTTTTTGTCCTTACAATTGCCTTGCTACTTTTGCTACTTCTTATTGTAAGGACAGATACAGGATTTTTTTATAATTTACGAGATTTTCCATTTTAAAAATTAATATGCTTTGTCCTACACTGTATATCTTAAAAGATAAAAGCATTCTGATGAAAGATATGGATGGAAGATACAGAATCTACCCAACAAGACAGTGTGTTTTATTTATTTTATACGTTAAAAAATAAAGGAAGTTGGGAAGATGTAACTCTATTACGCTTCTAAGAATAATTTAAAATTATTTTTCAGATTTGGATCGTCATATTTCCGAATCTAATTGAGATAGACACATCAAATGTAGTATTTTTTAAAGCTTTTAGAAGATTTTTCTATTGGTGATATAATATTCAGGGTATTCCATTTAAAAAAATCATACCAATTGTCGTACCCTGTATGTCATATGAGATAATAATTATCGGATTACTGATTAGAATACTACCGAATTAACCAAACAAGCTGCTATTTTAGTTTATTGTGTACAATAAAAAATAATAATGTTAAGGGGGTGTAAATTTATAATAACATATAATAAGTTTTAGGTCCCCAAAAAGTATTTGTAATAATGCATATTTTTTCAATAATTTTCCAGTAAAAAGCACCTCATTTTAAGATTGGTAAGTTTCAGAATTTTGACCAAAAAATTTAATTTCTATCCCATAGTGCGATGACCACCTGCATCAACCGGTATATCATAAAAGAAATATAGCAAAGGCGGTCGCGAAGACAAGCATGCCGATTTATTTGCTTTAAACTTTTTGTCTTATCAAAGAGCACCGAATTTACATTTTTAAACTGTTCCTTCTATACCTACCTATGGTACTAAGGTGAGACTGTAAATGTAATGGAAATTACATAAGATATTCAGCTTTAAATGGCCATATTTCGGAAACTATTAAAAACAGATATCATATATGGTATTTTTGTAAAGATTTTTGAGATATCTTTATAATAGATATATAATATACCGGATGTCCCATTTAAAAAAGTTTACTTCTTCATTTTTTTAATTTTTGATGTTCATTTGTTTCTAAAAAGATAATAGATAAAAAAGTATTAAACTTTTATATAGGACGTTTTTTTTTATTTTTGTATAATGTTTACCTTATTTATCTTTTTTATCGTAAAAACGAAATCAAATATGAGTTTGTCCCATCCATTCACTACCCCCACCTTGCCACCACTATATGTGTATCTCCTTCTCTACCCCTCTATTTCTTTTCTCGATTCACCCCTCTCTTTTTCCTCTCCCTTCCTCACTCTCCCTTTCTGACTCTATCACCCCTATCTATATATCTCTTTCTCCTTGTCTACCTCTCTTTATTTTTATCTACTTCTGTTTCTCCTTCTCTCTCTTGCTCTTGGTGAGTGTTGTACAATTTATTCCTTTAGGTGCTGAAACACTTTTATTATCACTGTATGTTTATTAATAAAATTGTATTAATTTTTTTATAGACTCCGTCAGTAGTGATAAACGATGGAAACTACATCGCTAGCTCTAGTAATAAGGACGACTCGAAACCGCCATTTTCGTATGCTCAACTTATAGTGCAGGCGATAGCGAGCGCGTCCGACAAGCAGCTGACCCTTCTCAGGAATATACAGTTACATCACCAAACATTATCCCTATTATAGGACGGCCGACAAAGGCTGGCAGAATTCTATAAGACATAATCTTAGTCTGAATAGATATTTTATTAAGGTTAGTTTAAAGTTTATCAAATAGTCATTTACATTGCTAGCACAGCCCTCATTATAGAGGGTTATTCAGAAATCGATCACGAAACTTACGGGGTGATTCTACTTGACAAAATAAGGGTAGGGCTTCATATAATTTTTTCAAAATGTCATTCGTTTTCGAGTTACAAGTGTCAAAGTTCTATTTTATTTTGGTTTTTTGCCATATTGCATTTATTTTTTAACCAATCCGGTTGATATTTGGCACACAAATCGAGCTTTACAGATTCTAAAATTTTAAGACAAAAGTACTTCTTTTAAATACCGCCAGAGGCACTCAACTTAAAATTTATTTACATCATAACTTTTATTTTTGACAGATATCGCAAAGCTGAGGGCGCCATTTTATAGACAATCAAAAACTAAATAAGGTACTCTTTATTAAAGTCGATAAACCTTACCGTTTGGGAACCAATAGACACCAAATTTTTCATCAATTTCAATCAAATTACCTACGTACATACAGGGTAACTCAAACTCAGTAACTCAAACGACAAACTTAACCAAACCATTCTACAACAGAAAATATGAAAAAACTTCATATAAACATAAGTCCTAAACGTCTTAGTTTTTGAACTACGGGGTGTTAAATATTAAAAAAAGTTTTTTTTTAATATTTAACTAACAAAAACTAAGACGTTTAGGACATATGTGTATATGAAATTTTTTCATATTTTCTGTTGTAGAATCGCCCCGTAAAGTTTCTCGGTTGAGTTACTGGACACCCTGTATGTATGTAGGTAATCTGATTGAAATTGATGAAAACTTTGGTGTCTATTGGTTCCCAAACGGTAAGGTTTATCGACTTTAATAAAGAGTACCTTATTTAGTTTTTGATTGTCTATAAAATGGCGCCCTCAGCTTTGTGATATCTGTCAAAATAAAAAGTTATGATGTAAATAAATTTTAAGTTTTAGGTAAAGTGCTCTCTGGCGGTATTTAAAAGAAGTACTTTTGTCTTAAAATTTTAGAATCTGCAAAGCTCGATTTGTGTGCCAAATATCAACTGGATTGGTTAAAAAATAAATGCAATATGGCGAAAAACCAAAATAAAAATTGAACTTTGACAGCTTGTTACTCGAAAACAAATGACATTTTGAAAAAAATTATATGAAGCTTTACCCTTATTTTGTCAAGTAGAATCACCCCTTAAGTTTCGTGATCGATTTTTGAATCACCCTGTTTAACTAAAAGAACTACTTGAAGTGGTGCTTTGACCTTGGATGCTTTAATAATGACGTTTTCAATATCTTGAAATAATGTCACTAAATATTAGTGACATAAAGTGAGATTTATAAAAGCAGTAGTTATACCTCATGAGGGGTGTGATAAGCCATCATGTTAATTTTTTTGTATTATTAAATTGATTGTTTCTGCATAATAATAAAACTTACAAACAAGAGGAAACTGCAACTGTTTTTACATGGTATTTATGAAATTATTATTTTAGTTTTCTATTGTTTAATTTGTCTAACTCAGGGATTCTCAAACTTATTGGTAGTGTGACGCCCTTACCTCAACTGAAAATTTCTTATTAAAAAAATGAAGGGCCAAAAAAAACGTCTTCATGCGCCCCTCCCGCTATTCCGTCATTAAGACCAGGACATCAATTATAAATTGATTTCTTTAGCTTATCGAAAACAAAAAGATAAAGAGCAAAAAAACTTGTTTTTTACCTTATGTTTCAGACAAATTATCTCATTTCTAACGATTTTTTTTCTAAAATACCACTCCACTTCGTCATCACACACGATGCCCCTGAGACGACACTACGACGCACAGTTTGGGAAACCCTGGTCTAACTGAACCTTTTTTGGTTCTTCCTTGTCAATAGTATACAATTATTGATAGAAAAAAAGATTTTAACCATTTTCTTTTTGTACAAAGGTTCCAAGAAGCCAAGAAGAACCTGGAAAAGGTTCATTTTGGAGGATTGACCCGCAATCAGAATCGAAGCTGATTGAACAGGCGTTCAGACGTAGACGACAGAGAGGCGTGTCGTGTTTTAGGGCACCTTTGGACTTAGTTCTAGGTATGTACTTTTTGTTTTTTAAAGGTAAAGATTTTTTACTTGTTCAGGGTTATTCTCTTCCATCCCCACTCAAATTACCCTTTAAATATCCTTCAGTTTATTTTAATCGGTTCAGTAGTGCTTCGCAGAAAATTCATCGTAAATACCGGGGTACCTAACCGGTGGCTCAGCTCAAACTCAAAAACTTCAAACTTATTTATTCATGTCCATATACAATCGTATTTACACACGTCATAATTAATTAATTAAGGGACAAATTCATTCTGCTGAACATGCCAGACTATGCAGTCATTGCGTATGACAGTTGTTCTTATGTGTTATAATATATTATGTTATAGTTCAAGCATATTCAGCACGACAAACCTGCCCAGGGTAAAAATAAAATATAACAAAACTATTCAATAACATTAACTTGACTAAAAATAAAAAAATATATATATATAAGAAAAAATACACAATATAAATATTAGCTGCTAAAACACATTAAAAAAAAAAACAAAACATTTAAAAGTGAGAACAGGCCAAGCATATTTAGCAAGTCAACCTGCCAAGGTAGAGATAAACTATAACAAATAATAAAAAATTCACAAATGTAGAGAAAATACACAATAAAATATTAACAGGTAAAATATATAAAACATTTACAACTAAGGACAGACTCAAACATTTAATTTAAGTTAAAATATGTTTACACAAATACAAAGTTTCAATACACAAAAATACACACCTATAAGCACATACCTAGCAACACTCATTAAAAATCTATTATAGAAGTGCTTAAGAACTCCTGAACAGAGTAAAACGCCCTGCTGATCAAAAACGCCCTTAGCCTTGATTTGAATTCTTTAAGGGGCGCCTGTCTTTGATATACAGAAAGCTTATTAAAAATGTGTATGCCGAGATACCCAGGGCCATCCTGACACCTCTTTATTCTCCAGTATCTCGGCACAATGTCCAACCTATGACGAGTGTCGTGGTCGTGTTGAGCGCTGTGAGTTACATACTGGTCAATATGCGTCTTAACATACAGTAGGATTTCCAGAATGAACAGCGATGGAAATGTCAAAATCCCGCTGTCCATGAATGCCTGTCTACAGTCATCCCTATAACCCAAACCACAAACCACCCTGACAGCCCTTCTCTGCAAACCAAAGACCAGTGCAGCACCGCTGCTATGACCCCACGCAACAGCAGCATATGAAATATGTGAGTGGACAGTAGCAAAGTATGCATCCCTTAGAACTCTGGAAGACACACACTCACTCAGGTTTCTAAGCATAAAGATATTTTTGCTCAGTTTATTACACAGTTGGGTGACATGAGCATCCCAACGCATTCCACTGTCCAGGCAAACACCCAAAAACCTTACAGGCTCAGTCCTGCTTTCATCCAGTATATCTCTTGTGGAGAAAATCATGTTTTGAGTTTTTTCGCGATTCAGAAACAATTTGTTTGCAGCAAACCACCGTTCAGCTCTCTCTTGTGCCAGTCCCGAGAGCTCACGGGCAACTTTCAGGTCCACATCAGCACACGCAATGGTCGTGTCATCCGCAAACAGGGTATATTCAGCGGTTTGATCAATATTGGGCAGATCATTTATAAAGATTATAAATAGGAGAGGGCCCAATACCGAACCCTGTGGTACTCCAACACTAATCTTCCTGTCACCAGATAACACACCCCCCACACGAACCGCCTGAGACCTTCCAGTCAGATAACTTTTTACAAGTGATAAGCTACTGTTGCTGAAGTTGTAGCACCGTAATTTTCCCAGAAGCAGCTCGTGACTGACACAGTCGAAGGCCTTACTGAGATCACAAAAGCTCTATAACTTTGTCTTGTTTAAAATATAAAAATAAAATCTGGTACGTATGTAGGTACGAGGGAGTCTGACAAGTACCTAGCCTACAAAAGGAAAACAAAAATTTTGGAAAAGGGGCGATTTATTTCTAAACAGTCTTCTTTTAGCTTGAGAGACTTGACACAGCAAACCTACAACTTTTTTAACCTGTCCGAAAAGTATGCTTTCTCGTGACCTGCAAAGTAGGCCTCCGTGGCGGCGTTGACTTTCTCATTCGATTCAAATTTCTGCCCGGTGGGTGACTTTTTCAAGTTTGAAAACAAAGACGTTGTACGGAGCCAAATAAGGAGAATTCGGTGGATGGGACAGGAATTCATAGCGCAATTCAAACAATTTGGCAGTGACGACGGAGAAGGTGTGAGCCGGTGCGTTGTCATGGTGGAAGAGCACTTTTTTTTTCGCCAATTGGGGCGGTATTTTCTACAATCCTGCGTCTAATCGATCCAATAGTTCGGCATAATAGAGCAATGATACCGTTTTGGCTTTCTGTAGGTAGTCGATGTAGATCGGACCTTGAGAATCCCAGAAGACGGTGACCATCGCCTTTTCGGCTGATTGGACAGTCCTTGCCTTCTTCGGAGCATGTTCGCCAGGTGAAGTCCACTGTTTTGACTGTTACTTGGTCTTTGGTTCGTACCAGTGAATCCAGATCAAGGTCACCAAACGACGCAGAAACACTTATGAGTTGCGCTTAAACAGAATCAAACAGTGCTTCGAAGTGATCTCACAGTTGTGTTTCTTGTCCAAAGTTGAGCAAACTCGGCACCCATCTCGCCGACAGCTTTTTCACACCTACCTTTTTATGTAGAATATGACCCACACGGTCTTTTGAGATGCCTACTGTCTCAGCAATCTCGCGCACTTTCAATCGACGTTCTGCCAATAGTGCCAATACGATATCGTGGATTTTTGTTACCTTATCCTTTGTGGTAAACAAAAAAATCACTTTTTTCGCAACTTTTTAATAAAAATTCTCTTTACCAAACTGTTCCTCGAAAGGCCAATAGCATCTGGTATAAATTTGTTATGGGTCTCATTTCTCATTGGTTACATAAAAAAAGGAAACCTAACAACTTAACAAGAACCATAGTTTCTAAAACTCTATTTTGGTTTATTCTCTCGCTCAGTACTTGAGAAGTCGACTGAATATACATGACGGTAGAGTACTGTCAAAGCGAAGAAATCTAGGGAATTATGACAACCTAAAAATCTTGGGCGAACAGATAAAAACTGTTAAGGAGGTGACATACCTGGGTCTAATCCTGGACACTAAATTAACATGGAATCAGCAGATAACAGAGAATCTGAACAAAGCCAAAATGTGTCTCATGAGATGCAGGAGCATGATAGGAAAAACCTGGGGACTTAAACCAAAGATGATGCTTTGGTTGTATATCACAGTCATCAGGCCAATAGTCACCTACGGCGCAATCGCATGGTGGACAAAAACACAGCAAATAACGACAATCACGAGACTTAATCGTCTACAGAGACTGGCTTGTTTGTGCATTACCGGTGCCCTAAGAAGTACACCTTCTTTGGATATGGAAATAATACTGGGACGTGGAAACAACATCCTGGAGGACACGGTCACACTAGGGTAACGGGAATTATCGACCTACAGCCCTTGAACGTGAGATGATCAAACCACATAACTGGGGTCTACAACTTCGAAACAAAAGGAACACCTCCATTACTTGACAGAGTCTTGGTTTGGTACACCGATGGCTCAAAGACGGATGATGGAGTAGGTGCTGGTGTATTTGGGGCAAAAGCAGAAATATATGCTATTCTAGCATGCGTTCAAGAGAATATGACAAGAGGGTATCACAACCACATCATTCGCATTTTCTCAGACAGCCAGGCTGCTCTAAAAGCCTTGGATGCCCATCGTGTTGGTACAACAACATGTTGCTCGATGGCATACATCACCTGGCCAAAGACATGCGAAGAAGACACTGGGCGATCCTTCCAAGGAATTAAAAACTGAGGTCCTCCAGCTGGAGCGCACTCAGCTAAGACAAGCAGTCGGACTTTTCACAGGACACTGTCATCTAATGAAACACACAATGGACCTATAACATGCAGGCTTTGCGGGAAAGAGGAGGAAACAGACTCACACATATACAACTGCATTGCTCTGACAGGCAAAAGACACAGCCTATTTGGGAACATACATAGCAGGAAACCCGCTTCCGCATGAACATCTTGGGAGAAACCTACTAGACCTTATAAAGGGCAGTGGACTTCTGTAACAAGGGAGGGGTGCACAATAAGCCAATAGGCTGCAGTGCAAACATGGTTGAATGACCAACCCCGCCTCAAACCAACCAACCAACCACTGTAAAGTTTGGGTTATTGCCATTCGCGGGCGTACGTACTCTAAAACGATAACTCGATCCTTATTTCGTCGAAAGAAAAAAGATACCTAATACAGTTAGTTAAAACTGTTTTATTGCAAATTATTAATCAACAAAATATTGACGCAAATTCGACGTGTCACTAATATTAAATATTTCATTATTTTGAGATTCCCAGATGCAAATTATTACTTTATATCTATTTTTGTACATAATAATAGCACTTAATGTTTCATTCAACGATGTCAAGGTTTTATTTATCAACAATAAATGTTATCTCTAAACACTTGCGGATTTGATATGTTTGTTTGGTCGTTACCTTGCTTTTTTTAATGGTTCTTTACCTAAGTATTTCCATATACATTTAAGGAAATTTATCCTAAAAATGGTAAGAGAAGATAGAAATATATAAGAAAACATAAACAATTATAACCTGACAATCTAGTAGATTTTGTAGTAATCTCTTGTATACTGTAATTCTTCATCTAAGAGGTAACCAACTCCGATTCTAAACTAGAGGCTTTTGTTTAGCAAAGAAATAACAGATAAATATATATTAGCCCCCGAACTTTTCACAAGCGCAAAAGGTAGGTATTGTTGAAATTTTACCCCGGCGAAATAAACAAATTGGAATCAAGATTTCTAGTTACCAAACGTATAGGTGCATTAGAATTCAGAGAATTGATATTTTATAACCTAAAATACTATAAAATTGACATTTTTATAACTTAGAATTTCTTTAAATGACATTTTTATACATACAGGGTTTGTTGTCGGGTTAAAAGTAAGTATACACTTTATTCTAATCCGTTCGACTCCTTGGATTTGTAAGGTTTTTTTTGCTTCAAAGAGGGAAAACAATAAATAAATAGGCGCTTTATATAATTTATATTTTTAGTCAACAGATGCAAAATTATAATTAATAGTCTCCGCTTGCTTAATGCATTAAAAATTTGGGAAAATTTCTTCAACACCCTTTTTATTTTATGCATAAACAATGACAAATCGTGACTCGTTTCTCGTATTCTTGCTTTACATTAAATTAGATCCGTTTCGCTAAACCCTTTTATCACTGTTTTGATCTAAAACCCAAATCTCATTTAAATATACTGATTAAATATTATTTTCTTGCTTTGCTGTGTTGCATCCAAAAATAAAATCATCTTAAAATACCTTAAGCAGCTCCAAATCCAAAAGAAACTTCGGGAATTTTTTCTTTAATCTATGTAAAATTGTACGTGGGGTAACATATTTCTTTTCTTCATAAAGTATATATATTTTTTACGAATATGATTAGGCTTCAGAGGTTCTGTTTCAGTTTTAGTTGCTGCTACTTTTGGGTCACATTATTGCTATACATTACGTCTGAAGCTTTGGATGAACATTGATTTTTATATATTTTTATAAAATATTAGTTTTAAAAAATACATTCAGTTTAATTTTTTTTATTATTTAGGAGTGCCCCTGCTTCTCCTTCACACCTGGGCATTTCTGACGTCATGACGCCCGACTCGCTGTCGCGCGAGGGTTCCCCCACCATGGAACACGCGATCGACGCTAGCCAATCGGCGCCGGGCAGCCCGGGTTCGGCTGCGCGCGCTGGTTCGGGTAGTATGATCGGTCATCAACAGATGTCGGCGCTGGTCGGCGCCACAAAGGCTCGCCTGATGATGCCACAACACCACCAGGAACAGTATATAGAACAGCAGGTGTTGGAGCGGCCGTCGTCGAACGGACAGCAAGAATACAGGGAAGGTAAGTCTGAGATTAAAAAAAAGTTATCAGCCTAAGACCCCGTGTTACTATTGCAACTTAAGCTATGGTTCAGTTTGACCTAGTACAGGGTAATTCATTTTAAAGTAAACAGGGCGTTATTTTGAACTTCCCTGTACTGTTTTTGTTTCAAATATTTTTCTGATAAAGATTATTAAATTCTACAGAAAAAATACACGAAATGGCTAAATTAGTTTTTTTAGTACAGGGAAGTTTAAAAATAAGGTCCTGTTTACTTTAAAATGAACCTTAAGGTGTAAAACCGTTCTTTAAAATCAATCAGAACAGTTTTAAAAGAACCACTAAAATAGTGGGAGTTGGCCGTTGAGGTGACGAGTATAACATTTAAATTTTTTCGGGGAAATTAATTAAACAGAATAAACCATTACAGGTTTTTTGTCAAATATAACCAAGTATATTTACTATTTGCCATTTGACATATGTCATTAGTGTCAGAACACTTTGTGCCCGCATCCTGCAATGATGCTGCATAAGAGGCAAAGGGAGATAAAATAGAATTGTTCTGCAGAATAACTCCATTATAAAAGAAACACTTATCGTATTGTCACCTTAATTGAAGAGTTGAAATATCAAAGGTGCTAAGTGTCAAAAACAAGAAGCAGAGTTATTTAAAAAAACTTTATTATTTTCACATTTTAAAAGCTACTGGTCAACAAAATCTAAATACAAGATGTATTCTGACGGCAGTTAAGATGAACTACAGACACATGACTCTTTCTCAAGTTATTCTCCTTGGCACATAGCACCGTTCTATGGTATAAAATCATTAAAAAAAAGGCACTTAGCCCCTTTTGTATAATAAATGCAACAATTGTTGAAAAATCAATAATTTTACTGATGCACCTCTTAATGTTTTTTTTTCAGGATATTTAGCTTTCGTCGTCATGAACAATATTTTTGCAGTACCGTTAGGAAAAAAAAATATTGTTTTTTACCCAGTCTAGTGTTGATATTAGAATTTTTTTTTAAGCTATTTTCCTAAAATAAGGTACAGTCCAAATTCTTACTCTGATTTTTATTACAACAAACAAAAAAAAAATGTTATTTCTGCATATAATCATAAACTGTGTATGTATTTTTAAATTTATTGTTCTGAAATGTGATCCTTTAGCTTTATTTAGTTTTTTTTTTTAAGTATACTTATATTTTATTCTTGTTTCCATCATCTGTTTGTTATTATATTTATATTGTTAACTTTTTTAAAATGGGGTTACCCGTAAATTTTGTAATAAATAAATAAATAATAAATAAATAAATAAATAAACTTCCCTCCTATGCTCTTTCAACTAAACTCTGTACTTGGCTTTCTAGTTATCTATCTGATCGACGTATATCAGTTATTGTGGACGGCCATTCTTCAAGGTTTCACCAAGTAAATGCTGGAGTGCCTCAGGGCTCAGTTCTAGCACCAACATTGTTTCTTCTTCACCTCAACGACCTTCTTGCGTCCACAACTAATTCCATTCATAGCTTCGCCGACGATAGTACCCTTCACTCCAGTTTTCAGGTTCCTAAACCCATCACTAAACCTGACTTGGAGAAACAAACGCAGAGCCATGCAGATATCTGTTTCGCAGGATCTTAATTTAATATTGGATTGAGACGCCAAAAATCTCGTCCATTTTAATGCATCCAAAACAAAATCATGTTCCTTGTCGCGAAAAGTCATCAAATACTCATCCTCTATTTATGAGCGGCCAAGTTTTACAGAGCAAAGACACCTTCAATCTTGTGGGCGTCACATTTGAAAGTAACCTTAACTGGCATAAACACATTGTATCTATAGCCACGGCAGCTTCAAAAAAGCTTGGATTTCTCTTACGAGCCAAAAGTATTTTTCCCCTTCTAATTTATACATTTTATATGTGTCCCAAATCCGACCTCCCTTGGAATATTGTTCTCATATCCGGGGCATGGTGTCTCCCAAAACCCTAAGCAATCTTGATTCCATCCAAAGAAGAGAGCTATTCGTCTCAATAATGATCCCTCACTTACCAAAAGGCTTTCCTCTCTTGCCCATCGTCGGGCTGTGGGGGATTCATGGTTTTTATAGGTACTTCCATGGCTTCTGCTCTGAAGAATTTTCCAAAATAGTTCCTCCACCCGCGGTTCCCACCAGGGAAACTCGTGGTGCCGCGCGTATGCATCCCTATACGGTCTAATTGGATAGTCCCCGAACTTCCCACTTTGTTCGTTCTTTTATTCCTAGAGTTTTTAGAATGTGGAACCTGCTGCCCGCGGAGGTCTTTCGTTCCACCCCAAATCTTCAAGTATTTAAGTCCCGTGCCAACAAACTTCCTCTTACCTCGCTTAAGACACCCACGATACGTTAGTATTTAGGCTTTTAGCCTTCGTGGTTTGTCCAAAGATAAAAAAATATAATAGTAAAAATAGCTTGCTACTGCACTGGTTGTTAAATTTAAAATAATATTTAAATTTAGCATTTAAAATATCTAAAGATACTATTATTTAATCCCAATAATTAACACTTTAATTCATTTAAAACCGATTTGCAAATTACTATAATAAAGAGAAACTTCGTTAAATCGATAACCTAAAGTTTTTTCGAAAGTGAAAAATGTATTAAAGTGATACTATAAACATGCCTAATGTCTTAAATTAAAAATAGACAGCCTTGTTGCTATTTATACTTTGCACTTCTCTCTACCAATTTTTTCAATATTTATTTTGAATGTTTAACCAGATAGTAGTGGTGTTTATTTTGTTTGTAAATTCTAAATAACAAAAGCTGGCTGCATTGTAACTACCACAGATACGCGATACGATATTTAATAATGGTTATTGTTACATGGAAGGCGCCAAAAAATTTGCTTTTTTTACAACACTTTTAAAAAAATGCTGATTTGTTTATTGCTACCTTGAAGATAAAGTACCCCATTTTAGTATAGAAGGAACAGTTTAAAAATGTAAATTCGGTGCTCTTTGATAAGAAAAAAAAATCACAAAAAAGTTTAAAGCAAATAAATCGGCATGCTTGTCTTCGCGGCCGCCTTTGCTATATTTCTTTTATAATTTGCCGGTTGATGGGATAGAAATTAATTTTTTGGTCAAAATTCTGAAACTTACCAGTCTAACTTAAAATGAGGTGCTTTTTACTGGAAAAATATTATAAATTATTACAAATGCTTTTTGGAAACCTAAAACTTATTATATGTTATTATAAATTTACACCCCCTTAACATTATTATTTTTATTGTACAAAATAAACTGTCAGATTGTTTGGTTAATTCGGTAGTATTCTAATCAGTAATCCGATGATTATTATCTCATATGATATACAGGGTACGACAATAGGTATGATTTTTTTAAATTGAATACCTAAGATATTATATCACCACCAAAATCTTTTAAAATGCTTTAAAAAAATACTACATTTGATGTGTCTATCTCAATTAGTTTCGGAAATATGACCATCCAAATCTGAAAAATAATTTTAAATTATTCTTATTTTTTAACGTATGTAAAATAAATAAAAAAACTGTTTTGTTGGGTAGATTCTGTAGAATCCATATCTTTCATCAGAATGCTTTTATCTTTTAGGATATACAGTGTAGGACAAAACATATTAAATTATAAAATGGAAAACCTTGTAAATTATAAAAAAATCTTGTATCTGTCCTTACACTCAGAAGAAGCAAAAGTAGGAAGGCAATTGTAAGTACAAAAACTGATAAAGAAAAAGGTAAAAAAATCTTTTAGAACAGTAGCGAGACTTCGCGTGAGACTGCATCGGAAACACAACAATAGCTCTTATTATTTAAACTCTTTTACTTTTTTAGTAAACAAGGCTAATAATAAACTAAGTAGATTAAATGTTGTATATTTATGTTTACTTAAAATACATTTTCAAGTTTCTTATTACCCCAATAGAAGTCGTCATATCCTTTTATAATTTTGCGTACATGTAGTTTGGAGTATCTACTTTGAAATACACAGCATGAGCCATTAAAATTTTAAAGTTGCTTTTTGGCCAAAATAATGGATTTCTATCCCATAGTGTATCGGCGCGTCGCTGTAAAGGATAGCGGCGCCTTTGTTTAGAATAGGCCGATTGCAGGCGGCCTTTTATGTTTTTTTGTATTATTTTCAAAGGGTACTGAATTTGCGCTTTTAAAATGTTCTTACTATAAACTACATAAAGTGTTAAAGAAATAGTATATTTCCTAACTAATTTAGCGGAGCTCGGTTAAGTGCGGAAAAGGCACTTTTGACATGTTAGGAACGTCATATTTTTCTATCGAGCGCGAAGAAAAACATAAAAACCATTTTTTTAACACAATGCTACCTAATACCCTACTTGTACTTTGATGCTAAATGTACAATTTGTGGCATTTCTCAAGTTAATAGCAGATTAAACAAGTTTTTTTGTTGTGGAAATATTGGTTTCTGCAGAATGTGTTTCTTTCCACCTTTTAAGTTGGTTTTGACCCGAAGGCGGTCTATATAGAGTCGCGACAGTTCGGCCATATTGCTTTGACGTGTTATGACGTCACATCTCCCATTTTTCGGCCATGTTGTTTCATGCCGGAGATATACAGTTTATTGTATTATTAGAACAACCGTTTACACAATAGTTTTTAATTATTAATAAGTTGTAAATTCTTTTACTTTAAATAAAAAACATTTGGAATTACATCTTTCAACAAATATCACTTCCAAAACAATGCAAAATGAAATGCGCAAATTCTAGTCGCCAATGGATTGATCATCTGCTTCGATTTTACCCAGTCTTGCCAACTTTTCTCCGTCGAGTGCCCCTTCTTGCGTCCCCGACCTCGAACCGCCTAAAAGTTGAGAATGTGTCGCAACTTTATAAATATAAACTAACCTTTGGTTTGACCATAGTAAATATTTCTTTTAAACATAAAGTGCATGAAAGTCCTTCATTGCGACTCGCTTATATTTGGTTTAAAATGTTTGTATTTTTTCGGACTAGTGCGGAAGAGTAACACTCTCAGATCTAAAACTCGTGCGGAAAAGTGAAATTTTCTCACGCAAGTAAGAAGTATAACTTTTTCATAGTTTGACGCTTTTTTCACACTCTGAATATGTGTTTTCTTTTAATGGCTACTAAATTCTCGGTAATTTTCTAGAAACCTGCGGCAACTCGATTTTAACGAAATTTGGTATACGGTGGTTTTTAGGGCCGCTGATCATGAATCTGGAAGAATTTTTGGCGGAAACGTTTCGTTCTTAAGATATTCATCATCAGACTTGAAATTTAAACTAATCTTATTTTTACAATATTCCCTTCTTTTTGCACACAATTCTTAATTTAAAGCTAAAGTGGCACACAATATTTGATTTTCACCTTTTAAAACCCCGTTTTTTTACGTATTTTACATTATTTTTGCATTAAATTGCATAGCTATACTTTGAATCATTTCAATCCCAGTGTGCCATGAAGCCCTATATGTATGTATGGTTGCCGCATTATCAAAGAAAAGCTATGCAATTTAATGCAAAAATAATGTAAAAACGTAGAAAAATGGGGTTTTAAAGGTGAAAATCAAATATTGTGTGACACTTTAGCTCTAAATCAAGAATTGTGTGCAAAAAGAAGGGGGAACATAGTAAAATTAGCTTAGTTCAAATTTGAACTTTGATGATGAATATCTCAAAAACGAAACGATTCCGCCAAAAATTTTTCAGATTCGTGATCAGCGCCCCAAAAACCCCAGTATACCAAATTTCGTTAAAATTGAGTTGCTGCAGGTTTCTGAAAATTACCAAATTTTCTTTAATATGAATTTATGCAATGTAACAGTAAACACGACATCAACTAAACCAACAATCAAGTTACCATAAATTCCGTCATTATATCTTTTAGTTCATGTATCACAAAATTTAAAATTGATCAATTTGTGTTTAAATTGAATAGAAATTATCGCAAATTATAAAGTTTATAAAATTTATACTGTCGTAGAAAAAATATAGTATGCAACACAAGCATGTTTTTTTTACTCATGGGATTGCCGCACTTGCCTGACAGCTTGTTCTGTCGAACTTTCCATTTATAGGAAAAAATATCACTTTATGCACTGGTAACATAACTTGCTAACAGAGTTGAGTCGTATTCGAATACTCGGTATTCTGAATAGTATTCAGCATACATTTTGCCGGTATTCAAATACATTTCTGTGTTTGGTATTCGGTATTTGGCAGAATACTTTTTGGTTAGATTCGGGATTCTGTATTCGAATACGTGTGAAGTATTCTATGAATACTTTTTTGAGTCATCGAATACCGAAATGTGGAAGCAGTATTCGAATATCAAAATTATCATAATTAAAATACCAAAAGGGAACCAAAATACGGAAAAATGAGGTGAGAACCTTTTCTTTCTTATTTTTTCTCTTAAAATTTTTTAATCATCGCTAGTATTCGAATATTTTTTGTCCAGTATTCGAATATCGATTCCGGGTATTTATAAAGACCGAGTATTCGAATACTTTTTTCTTTTCAAGTATTCGAATGAACTCTTCGTTTGACCTCCGGACAGTGCGGACGTGCGTAAAGGACTACAAAGTTCTTCCCGGAGTGGCGGTTAGAAGGTGCCGTACGGACGTTTTTACCTTCGGGGATCAAGGAAAGATTCACGCTAAATTGACGGCATCTTTCTTCTGGATCTAAGCGCTGTGAGCGAAGATTCCTATAAGCTGATGGTATCCTGTTTGGTGGTGAACACGAGGCATTTCTCAAATCGCGGGAAGTAGATGGGCGTGCCATAGGAACTGTCAGTAGTGAAAGTGAAGGTTATAATATGTAACACCAGTAGCAGGTCTTGGTTTGACAGCCGACAATTTGTGCATTGCATCGATTGAAGTATATTTTGTTTTCTTTTTGGAATTTTTGGGAGCTACAAGCTCGATTATCCAGATTTTCTTCCGCAGACGAAGCCCTGGAAAGCATAGTTGGGAAGGGAGAGAGCTGGTTGATTGGACCTTTTTCCGGTATTTGTATTCATATTCAAATACCGATTTTTAGTATTCGACCCAACTCTGCTTACTAACATACGTTTTATACGATCCGTGACAGCTGCCTATTTCATCATAAAAAATTGTAAAAAAATTATAAATAGTTTTCGTTGATTCATGATGTATGTAGGGTTTGACAATAAACATTTATCTAAAGACGATAAGTAACAAATTTTTGCTTTTTAGTTTAAAGAGCAAAACAATTAACTCAATAGTACCTAATTAATATAATGTCAACATTAACTAATGATGAGAATGAGAAACTCTGACAAAAATGTGAAAACATTTTTTTACAATTTGCATTGTTTTGTTTATAAAAAATTAATATTTATATTATAAAAACAGTTAATTTAGTGTGTGGTTTAGATTTTTTACTTAAAATTTTAAATGTCCATTGTACTGAGTGTGTCTTATTATTTATACAGAGTGGCTCTCTATATTTTAACCCATTTTTTCGCAAATAACTTTATAACAAATAAAGATAACAAGATGCTGTTTTCAAAAACAACCCTAGACTTTTTTAAGTTTTTTTTTATCATATCTTCCTTATTTTGTTGTGAACTTCCATTAGCACAAATATAAAATGGACGCTTTTCCGATATAGGGCACCTTATCGGCCATTTTGTTTTTGTATAATGGAATGTCACATCGAAATGGCGAAGATATGAGAATAAACTTATAGCAAATGAGGCGTAGTTTGGTATTTTTTTATAAAAATTGAGAAATTTAGTGAGACCAAATTTTAGGCAAAAATGACAGATATAAATGTCAAACTAAGCGCCATTATGAAAAAAATAAATAGAAAGGGGGTCTTGTGGCACATTATTTTAACGCCCCTGACGAGTACTTTATAACCCCAGAATATAAAATGACTCCCTTTACCTACCACAAAATGGCGTACTTTGAAAAATTACCTAAATACTTGATTTCGATGGCCATATTTCCAAAACTAATAAAGTTAGATAGACCTAATGTGGTATTTTCTTAAAGGTCTTTTAAATATGTTTTTAATGGTGAAATAATATATGGGGTGCGCCATTAGAAAACCTAAACTTTTTGTCCTACCTTGTATATTATCACCAATATCACCATTAAATAGATCCTTAAAAGAGCTTTAAGGAATTACCACATTAAGTATACATATCTAACCATATTAGATTTGGAAATATGGTCATCCACATGGGGTATTCAGGTAATTTTTTAAAATGCCGCCATTTTGTAGTAGGCAAAGGTATTGACTTTATATTCTGGGGTTGTAAAGTACTCGTCAGGATCTTATAATGACGTACCACAAGGCCCCCGTTTCCATTTAATTTTTGTTTAAAAATGGCGCTCAGCTCTCAGTTTGACATTTATATCTGTCATTTCTTATCTAAAATTTGGTTTATGTTGTCTTACTAAAGTCCTTAAATTTTTATGAAAAAATTCCAAACAATTAAAAAGTTAGGAAGGGGGTCCTGAAATTAGACAAGCACTGTATATGTTAGTTCTAGTTTCTGTATAAATTTTAAGTACCAAGAAATAATTCTTTTAATTTTTTGGCTTCTTTCAAATTGGTCATCGTAAAATATTTGTTAAAGCACTTAAAAGAAAGGACAGAAATCAGAACAAGATTTAATTAACCAGGTCTACTAAAACTGGAATAATGTTTATAGTTAAATTTTCATTATATTATTAACCTTAGAAGCAATACACATTATCAGCTGCATAAAAATATAAAATTCGATTATTTATATGACTCATACGGTAACATTTAATATCGTTAATTAGATACAATAGAAAACAACAAACGCAAAAATGATTACTTTTGACAATCTACATTAAAACCTAATCGATATTTCCCAGAAGTTTCACTTACAATAAGTACCCACTTATAGAGCAAAAACTTTTACTTTTAAAAACCCATTTAGTTTAGGTTGTGATTCATGGACCTCCTTGAAAAATTCGTCGAATTATAAATGTGAAATTTCTGATATATCCAAAGCTTTTGATCAGGTGTAGCGTGACGAGTTCCTCAACAAACTTACTCCCTATGGTTTTTCACCTAAACTCTGTACTTGGCTCTCTAGTTATCTATCTGATCGACGTATATCAGTTATTGTGGACGGCCATTCTTCAAGCTTTCACCAAGTAAATGCTGGAGTCCCTCAGGGCTCAGTAATGGCACCAACATTGTTTCTTCTTCACATCAACGACCTTCTCTCGTCCACAACTAATTCCATTCATAGTTTTGCCGACGATAGTACCCTTTACTTTAGTTTTCAGGTTCCTAAACCAATGCGATGCAGATATCCCTTTTACCGAACCTTAATTTGATATTGGATTGGGGCGCTAAAAATCTCGTCCATTTTAATGCATCCAAAACACAATCATGTTCCTTGTCCCGGAAAAAGTCATCAAATATTGGCCATATTTCCGAAACTAATTAAGTTAGATGTACCTAATGTAAAAATCTTTTTAATGGTGATAGTAGTGATAATATACAGGGTTGGATAAAAAAGTGTATATTTTATAATGAAGCACCCTGTATATTATATTACCAATAAAAGAGCTTTAAGGATATGCCAAATTAAGTACACATTATTTTATTAGTTTCGGAAATATGGCCATCCAAATCAAGTATTTGGGTAATTTATATATATATATATATATATATATATATATATATATATATATATATATATATATATATATATATATATATATATATATATATATATATATATATATATATATATATATATATTTTTTGTACCGCCTTTGTAATAGGTAAAGATATTGACTTTATATTCTAGGGTTATAAAGTATTCGTCAGGAGCTTTAAAATGATGTATCACTCGATTCCCCTTATTTAAGAATTTTGGGGGGCCCTGGTGGTTAAGGGGTTAAAGGGTACAACTTTTTGTAAAAACAGCCCCCCTAATAAATATCTTGACGTGTTTCGACGATTTTCTGTCTCTTTTCACAGATATCTTGAGTGGTAAGTTTTTATATGAACACCCTGTATAATTGTTACAATTTCCATATAAATGTTCTTCTTTATCATCCTCATCTTCTGGGCGTACGGAATTTTTTATTTCATTGTTACAATTTTTTGTATAATTAATATTTTCCATATGATATACGAGTACACTGTATGTAATAATGGTAAAAATAGTGATTTTAGTTGTACTAGAATTTAACCATTAAAAAATTTATTGTTTACTGTATGAAATGCGCTTGTTACATTGTACGTTAAGCATAATACATATTTAAATTGTTAAGCCAAGAATAGTTGCCCAATAGCATTAGTGCAGATTATTTTAATGTTGCGGCGCCACAATAATCATTAAAATGTTTGCATTTTGGTGCGATATAATACTTCACGTTTCGTGAATAGATTAGTACCCTTATCAGGTGGATTCTTACAAATGTGGTTCTCGCTTAATTATTTATTTATTATTGTTTCGATATTAGTTTGTTGTAAACATATAAAAA
>JACEGR010010060.1:0-21460 GCA_014170235.1 Listronotus bonariensis
GGTAGGGCGGGGCTAGTTGAGCAATTTTTCACTTCATCAGTTATAGCTCCTCAAAGATAAGTCTTAGGGGCTCATAATGCATACTGATGGATTAGCAATTTATCCCTTTAGCAATAGTGTCCATAGTAATTTCTTTCTAATAAGTCGAATTTAGAAGCTACATCTATTTTATTGTAGATAGTCAAGTATGCCCAACGTACCCCATAGATGAGGTAAGTTGAGCAAGGGTATGGGGCTAGTGGAGCACTTAAAAAGTATAGTCAAATCATGGCTTGAATGTTAGATACGTTTACAAAAAAAAATACATTTTGACAATTTGCTGTTTATATTTATAATCTTATAGACAAAACAACAAATATCATTAATAAAACAGCAACGTACCTAGCTTAGCTTAACTATTGGATTTAATATCTGGCAAAAATGCCTTACACATTTTTAAAAAACTTTTAGTTTGTAAATTTTATTTAAATTTTTAAAAATTTTAAATTTCCATTGACTCATCTTCGTTTTTAAAAGTTTTTTAGCAGTTTTATTTTTCTTCTCTTGTAATGCCTTCTGTATTTGTTAAAATTGCAGCTTTTCTTTATCTTCTTTTGATTTGGCTTTTCTTGGACCAGCCTTTGGGTATGGTCGAACTATTTCCAGAGAAAACTTATAAGTTAGATAGGTCAGCTCGTTTTCTTTGTTGCTTGTACAAAGTTCGGGTTGCAGCTTCTTTTAAATCTTGAGGAGACTCTAGTAGTCTTACTGTTATACTAAAAAAAAACATTTTATTCTTAAAACTTAGTTGGGCAACTGTAGCTCAACTAACCCCAACCTGAAATTTTAAAGGAAAAGTGAATTTATTAAAAACCAGTTAGAATTATATCCAAAATCTTTACACATAATAAAACTGCAATAAATTTACTTAAGATTAACACTTACCTGATTGAGAACAGAATACATTTAACTATCACAGATAAAATTTTCCGGCTTGCAATTATTTAACTTTTTAATCACAAAATAAACAATGCGCACGGATATTTTTCTCGATCGCCGCGTCACCACTAGTGGTCGCACAATGAGTTCCCCTCGCGCAACCCCTTCTTTACGCTATTTGATGCTTTCGCGTGCGGTCGATAGTTTTTGAGATATTTTGATTGCCCAACTTACCTCTATGCTCAACTAGCCCCGCCCTACCCTAGTCAGAATGTGGCAAAAAAAATTAAGCCTACCTAATGTATTTTGAGCCACTTTTAATATTGTGTCTAGGTGGCCATGATTGGATGCAAATTATTTTTGAAGAATCTAGCAATACCAATTTATTCGTGTACGGATTAAAAATAAGGTCATAAATAAAAAATAATAATAATAAAGTATTATAGCCACTTATATGGATGGATGGTCCATTACAGATTGGACCCCACAGGTGAAATTTCCAGGCACCCATCTGAAAAACTTTTGGAAATGCTAGATCCCAGGAACCTACTTTCAAGTTACTGAGTTAATTACTTACTGCAAGTTACGCAACTATCGATGTGTTCGGTGGCACTCTAAGTCAACAGCCCCAAGGTAAGGCGGGGAATCCGAAACATTGTCAGTTCTTCCAAATTCTCAGACCAAATTTAAAATTGACATATCAGGCAACAGGCAGTGAAAACAGCTGCATCTAAAGTAGATTAAAAAGTAGTTTAATCTTAGTGTTTTGGCAATATTTTTTTAATGTTCGGTTTTTTAAAGCTTACCGACAACCCTAATGCTTAAAACAGACGTAGCAGTTTTTGCTGAGTCGGCAAATCCAGTATGGTATTAGTATAATTCAAAACAGACGATACGGTATCCAACGTATTCCACTTGAATTCCGTCCACGTCCACGTCCGCTCTATGTGGTGGGGTATGCGGCGTGGAGCGGCATTACTAATATCATAAAGGATTCGCCGCCTCGGTCGGCGCCCCGGTGAAAACCGCTCAGTGTGTTTTAGGCCTAAATGTGCCTTAGGAAACATCAAATAACCCTGACATCTTAAGCAACTAGAATAAAACTCAGATACAGTTTGATGTTACTGTATATTTGACCACTTATTTTAATACAACCTTTTTGTAAATCTAATTCTGGAACTACAAAGTAACTTAAAGTTTCAGCAATTTTATTCCATTTTTTGCTTTAAATTAATACTTATAGTATTGGCTTAAAAGAATCCAAATTCAATTGATAAATTTAGAAGAAAAACTTTATGAATAATCATCTTGATCGTCACTATTTGAAGACATGGCCATAGATTGTGCATGTTGTGCTGCTGCTTGTAACTGCTCCCATTGTTGCTGATCTGCATAGGCCTGTTCCTGACGAGCTTTGGCAAATAATTCTTGTTGTTGTCTAAGTAATTCTTCTTCTGGAATACCTAAATTTTCTAATCGAGTACTCTGTCTTCGACGCTTTGCTGCAACTGCCTTACAATCTTTTAAAACCGCTTCTGCTTCCGCGTGGTAATCACTAAATCCTAGTTTATCTAATGCTGCAAGAGAAGAAAAACTGACATTGGAAAAAATGTTTTTTAAGTATGATTATTTGTTCTTACAATTTTGCATAATTTTTCAGTATTATTATTTAAGAAAACATTATTTGCCTTAAAATATCTTAAACTTTAATTGTGTTTTCTTGTAAGGGCTTTGTTAAAAGTATCTAAAATAAACAAGCCATAACTTCTAGAGTATTAGACATATTAAAATGAGACTGGGTATAGGAAAATGGTATAAAAAGAGGATAGTTTTCTCATTAACCGGAAATGACTGCAATTTTAAATTTTTAAATGGATATTTTGACATTTTTGGATTACTAAAATAATTTTATATAGTAATTTGACATTTAAAAAGTTTTTACGACTACTTCATTTTTTAGAGCCATTTGTAGTATTGCATCTAAGTGGCTCTGATCCTTTATTCATGAAATTTATTTTAAATCAGATCGCAAATAAATTGGTATTGTTAAATTCGTCAAAAAATTCTTTATTTAAAAAGTGCTTGTTTAAAAAGGGTTGCCATAAAAAAAATAGACATGGAAATGTTAATTTTCCAAATTGTTTTATTCATATAAGTCAATGAAACTTTGCGATTGTATTTTTCTAACATTTAAATATGTTCGTAAATATAGGTGTATTTTGCGCATTTAGAGATATATAGTGTGTCACAGGATAGGAGTTACAAGAGGACAAATGGACCAAAAATTCTGGTATCTTTAAACGTCCATTTGGGAAAACTGGTCGCATGGTCCAAAACTGATAAATACAAAATTTTACTCCTCGGATTGGTAATATACAGGCGAGTTATAACTAAAAATAATATGAATAATGACCAACAGTAAAGTACCTTTTATTGTAAAAATAGGATAAAAGTGTATAAGTAGATGTAGAGCATTAAATTTTATGTAGAAATTTAAAGTTAAAGACTTAAACTAAAAAAAAAAAAAATATATATTTTTGTCAACATTATGCATTATTAGTTTTTAAAATACTTGGCTTAAGACATCAAATTAAAAAAAAAAGTATATAAAATTATTAAATTTTCTTTTAAATTTTGCTCCCTCTTGCCCGTTAAGTATTTAAGTTGTAAGTGAAAAATGACAATTATATTTTTTTACTCTCATGCTTTAACTTCAAATTTTGACATAAAATTTAACTCTCTAAAACATTTTCTTATACAATTTAACTCTATAATTAAAAACAAAAGTAGTTAGTTCCTCGCCATTTTTCATATTTTTGGTTACATATAACTCGTCCCATATAATACCAATTGGATACCAAAGGATTTAAATCTCTTCCATACAACTATAGACCCATTTCACTCCTCTCAATGCTTTGTAAAGTAATGGAGAAATCCATTAACTCGCAAATTCTTAGGTACTTAGAAAAACATAAAATTTTACATGACAGGCAATACGGATTTCGTCACAAGAGATCTACAAGAGATCTTCTTTCCTTAGTTTCACACAACTGGAACAAGTCTCTTGAGTTTCTAGGTTAGTCCCAGATCGTTGCTCTTGATATATCTAAAGCTTTCGACTACGTCTGGCATGACGCACTTCTTAATAAACTTCCCTCCTACGGTCTTCCAACTAAACTCCGCTCTTGGCTCTCCAGTTATCTTTCTAATCGACGTATATCAGTCATTGTTGATGGCCACTCTTCAAGCTTTCACGAAATTAATGCTGGAGTGCCTCAGGGTTCAGTACTAGCACCAACTTTGTTTCTTCTTCACATCAATGACCTTCTTTTTCCACAACCAATCCCATTCATAGTTATGCTGACGATAGTACCCTTCACTCCACTTTTCAGGTTTCCAAACCAATCTCTCAACCCGACTTGGAAAGCAAACGCAGGGCGATGCAGATATCTCTTTCACAGGATCTCAATTTGATATGGATTGGGGCGCCAAAAATCTCGTTCAATTTAATGCATCCAAAACAAAATCGTGTTCCTTGTCGCGAAAAAATCATCAAACACTCATCCTTTGCTTATGAGTGGCCAGGTTTTGCAGAACGGGGACACATTTAACCTTGTGGGCATCACATTTGAGAATAACCTTAACTGGCATAAACACATTGTATCTATAGCCACCGCGGCTTCAAAAAGCTTGGATTTCTTTTCCGAGCCAAAAAGTATTTTTCTCCTTCCAATTTATACACTTTGTATGTGTCCCAAATTCGACCCTCTCTTGAATATTGTTCTCATGTCTGGGGAATGGCATCCCCTACAACCCTCAGCATTCTTGATGCCATTCAAAGAAGGGCTGTTCGTCTTATTAATGATCCTTTACTTACTCAAAGACTTCCTTCTCTTGCCCATCGTCGAGCTGTGAGAGATCTATCGCTCTTCTACAGATACTTTTACGGCTTCTGCTCCGACGAATTGTCCAGTATAGTCCCTCCTCTTGCAGTTCCCAACAGAGAAACTCGTGGTGCCGCGCGTATGCATCCCCATACAGTTCAATTGGACAGGCCCCGAACTTCCCATTTCGTTCGTTCTTTTATCCCTAGAGTTTCTAGACTGTGGAACCTGCTGCCAGCGGAGGTCTTTCCATCCCCCCAAGTCTTCAAGATTTTAAGTCCCGTGTTAACAAATTTCCTCTTACCCTGCTTAAGACACCCACGGTACGTTAGTATTTAGGCTTTCAGCCTTCGTGGATTGTCCAAAGATAAAAAAAAAAAAAAAAAATTGGAGTAAAATTTTGTATTTATTAGTTTTGGACTATGCAATCAGTTTTCCCAAAATTTCGTTTTAAAATTCAAAAATTTTTGGCCCATTTGTCTTCTTATAACACCTATCCTGGGACACATTGTATTTGAAGGTTCTATAAGCATTAGTTTTCTTGTAGGTAAATCAGGAAAAAAAACTTGACAAAGGCACTATGTTGAAAATGACATTGGTTATTTGCAAAACACCTTTCAATTGTAATTATAATATGTTATCTTGAGGGTGCTACCCACACATACTACTTTTAATTACAGTAAACCTGCAACCATTTACCATATGAGCACAAAACTAAATCGTTGTATGAGACTAAATTCTCCTATGCTTTCTACACAAAAAAGGCATAATTTGAAAGACTTGGGTAAGCTACTATTCTCAAGATATTTGAGTTTCAGTTGTTTAGTGCAACCAGTGACAATGTAATTAGGGCTAATATCCCGTAAATAAAGGTATTTTTCAGTGGCACTAAAATACTTAAATGCAAATATCTCTTGGATTATATTTTATTATCATATCTGGGTAGAGAGCATAAAAGAGTTTTCTATTGTACTTAGGTGGTGCACACAGGGAAACAAAAAACAGTTGCAGCATTTTAAAGGAATATAAAGTAGTGTATGTTGCATCCTCTAATTAACACATAAAAATGGACACTAGATATTCCATAAAAGTGCTTGTGTCATAAAACTAAAAAAAAAATGTGATTAGTATAAATGCAAGTTTACGACCACATTTTTTAAAACCCCTACCTGCTATAAAACCAAGGAAATTTTTGTTACTAAAATAGGTAAGGATATGCTTATTCTATTGACCTAATGATCTTTAATATGATTTCAGTACTTGGCTGGTTAAGTGGCTAGTAGTTAAAAATAACTTAGATAGAAACTACTGCATATTTCTTGGGTAGGGTATCTTGCCACTTGGAATAAAGTCTCGAATAATGTGATTAGATGGATATTTTAAATTATTATTTTACCAAATTTTCTTTTAACTGGGTAAGAAAAGCTTTGAGAAAAAATCATTGTAATAGGAAATATAACTACCTTATTGCATTTTTAAAACTTTAATATTTTTCTTTTATATTATTTTTAAACTGTTTGTATTTTTTTCTGTAACTTACTTTTGTCTGCAATTTTTCTGACAATTCTATTTAAAATTTAAACAGTTTAAAATATATAAACGTATTATGCCTACATGCGTAGTTTTAGTAAAGGAGAAAAAGTCTAAAAACTCTAGATGTAAAGACAATTTTTAAAACAATAATATTTTTCACTGTCTAGAGGTAATAACAGTCTATATAAGTTTGGAAAACGCCTTGTACATGTTTATTTTCGAAATACTGATTACAATTTCCATATGCAATTGTTACAAAAAAAACTCCACAAACTACTTGTTTTCATCTGAAAAAAAAACTGAGCAAAAAATATACTTACTGCATTGGTTAAAATAATCAGTAATTATGGTTAGTTCTTTTTTTCAATACAAGTGATTTTTTTAAACAAGGTAAATAAACTTAGGAAAACAAAAAGTGCTCTTTTTGTTTTTAAATAATAGAAGATTCATACCTGTTAGAACATGTTCCGCATTTATAGTTTTCTTATTAAGTTGATTGCATATTTCGTTAGCTTCTGAACTTAGTAAATGGATAAATTCGGTACAACAGTTTAAAACAAGCTCTCTTGCTTCATTGGCTATTCGAACAGATGGAACTAATTCTTTGATCATTTTGTTAATACTAGCACGAGGTAAAGTAAGCTCATCGTCTTCAGTATTTCCTGCCAGATCATTGGATCTGTTCGGGTTGGACATAATTATTATTTGTATTATTTTTAAAAGTTGGAAATTGTATTTAAAAGCATTAAACAGCTGTTTTCTGTCAATTCAGTGTTTTTGTTAAAAATCAAAGAGAATAGACAAAGGATAGAGGATCAATCGCCGTTTCGAAAAGTGGCACAATTTGAAGACAGGGTCTGCGGGATGGCAGGGCATGCGCATACGCACTCCCAATGTCAAAATCGGCGGTATATTCAAAAACATTGATTTATTGAGTAAATATACATAAAACATTAATAAAAAGTGTAAAATGTGGTTTATACTGAAATTTATTAATATTTTAATGACTAAATATTGGTAATTTAGTGCTAATGGTGTATTAAAATCTATTTGGTAGAAGACTATTTTTTTCTTAGATTGGAATAGGTTAATGTGGAAAAATGTATAGGTATAAATTTTAGGGAAATGAGAACTGAAAATAAAAATCTAAATAGAATTATTTCTTGAAAACTAAACTTTTATTGCGAGTTTACTTATTTAGCATAAAAAATGGTACTAAATGTAAAAGAAGTGTATAATTTTAAGAAATATATGAAAATAGGATGCTCAAACTTACCAAACAAATAAATTTTAGATTTATGTTGATCCCATTTAGTTGAAAAGGTATTATAGTCTATAAGTTAATATTACCTACTTATACTAAGAAAAGCGTAGTAGGATTTCAGTTTCCATAGGCCACTGTGCTTGGTCCATTTTATTCGATATCTATATTCTTGTTTTTAGGTATAAGGAAGCAGATAAGATTGTAGGTTTTAATTAACAATGAAAATTTAAGTTTCCACATTACTGGATACTTATTTTGAAATAAAATACTTTTGTAAAAGAAGCTCAAAAATGCTCGTTATTGCAGAAAAAAATCCTAATCCTAAACATCTTTTACCACAAATTTTCAATATTGACAAAAATAAGTGTACTTTCCTCTTAACATAAATTTATAATTTTTAAGATATTTCATATACCTACCACTGAAAACAATTAATATCGAATGGTTAAATTTTTTCGTAAAATTAATAAAAGTTTGCCTTATGGTACGAACTTAAGTAGACACACTCTATATCTTGGTTTGTACCTTAACTGGGTCAGTTATTAAGTTTTTTAAGTGTTTAGGCTTTAGGCCTTCTTATTTTTTCGCTTTACTATAATTTTTATCACTATTAATACTTTTTAAACTGATCATTTGTCTGAATTTTAGAGTTCAAGCAAATTTTTTAAATAGAGAGTGACGCACACAGAAATCCTCTATTGGTTCATTGTGCTTTTACCTCCAGCAAGATATTCATTCAAATATATTTTACTGATGTATATAAAATATTAATGTATATAATGTTTTGTTACATAAATAAATCCTAGATAAAGCGTTAATTTGTTTTTATTCAAAAAAAAAAAAAAAACAACGTAAATAATTTAAAAACAATTTATTAAAAAACCCATAAATTTCCACAAATTTTGTTTCAATAATTTATATCTATAACACAGGTCACACGTAAAATCAAACCGAATAAAACACAAAACAAATATACAGCCACAACAATCACAAACCATCAGCCATATTGAACATGTGAAAGTCAAGAGCAGAGTTTCTTTATGAGAAGGGGTTTAGACATAAGCAAGACCGGGATAGCTTTTGTCAGGGACGTGAGGGTCTGAGAATTACGATTTCGGTTGGCAGTTCTGTTCAAAGTTGGTAGCATTATCAGCTGATGACAGAGTCGTGCGTTGTCGAAGCTTTGTTTGGTAAAAACTGTGGAAATTTGCCATTTACATTTTGGTTGTATATTTTGCAAGGATTTGCAGTTGTTAATGTTTTTGGTTAGTTTAGAGACTTCACATATTGTAGGTTCGGAATCGTTTTATTTTAGATATTTTGATAGTTTTTAGTCAAATAGTTTTCAGTCATACGTGTTTTTATATACATATGATACTGATGAGTGTCCGCTAATTAATGGTACACAGAAAAACCACAGATTTCTTATTCAAAAATACCCATTTAGGATTTAAACAAACATACCTATATTCAAAAGTTAATGATAAGGAAGATACGGGGTGTTAAAGGGATATAAATATTTTTTATTCATGCATTTCGATAACTTCTGATATGTTTTAAACATTTTAATAAAACTCGGTACCCAGGAGTTTTTAGCTATCAGCTATTTATATCTGAGCAGTTGTAATTATAGCTAATACGATGTTATTGAAGGTACATACTTTCGGGTGCACTGAACAACTAAAACGTGAATACCTTAAAAATGGTTGTCAAGACTGATTCTTACTAAGTATACCTTTTTGTGCAGAAAGCATGGAGAAGCTTACTAGTTTACATGCATACAGAGTAGTAACAAAAAATTGGGTAGTTCTGTTTCTCTCCCCTTGTCAATTCTCTTTGCCTCCCATGCGCATGACGAGTAATCCCGCTGTGTTAAGTTAACCATCAAACCGGTGAAAGTTCGCAAGATATTTGGCTGATAGTATTGATTCAGACACAAAAATGTTACGTAAAAAGTGCGTACTGAAACAAAAAATTCTAAATAAATCCATACTTTTAACCAAGCACGTCCTTTTTACCAACGTTAAGCAAGAATAAAATAAAACTTTGACGAGCTATTTTGGTCGCTGAACACAATCACTTGTCGCAGGTGTGTGCCATTTCTTAATTGGTGGGGGTAAATCAACTGTTTCTCTCCCCTTGTCCATGCTCCTTGTTAAAAATACTATTGGATATTACTGTAAAATCGGATCTTTAAAAACGCGACGAAAAAATTATAGTTCCGGTAATAAAGTCAAGTGGCGAAATTGCGATTATTTAGCAATACCGGTTGATTATAGTTTATTCAAGGCTGCATACAGAATCGATGCCCAGCAAACTCGAGGTAAAGAAATGCGGTATGAACAAGACTTTATAAAAATTAAGGCAATTTCGGCCCGTTTTGGTACTCCAACTTTGGTAGGGAACAATTGGTATGTTTCACGTCACAACCGTACGTTACGTCTGTGTATGATAGCATCCGAATTCGTTTGGTACATTTTCGGTAGGTAAATAAAAAAGGAACCTTACCAAACGATTTATTGGTTTTTATAAAATTCTTTATTTACCAGCAATATTTAAATCAAAACATTTGCAAGTATTAGTATCATGTTTTATTATCAATAGAAGTAAAATTTGAAAAAGAATGAGAGCATACCAAACCCATCTGCCGACCCACAAGCCACGGTATAGTAATTGACAAACCAAACAAGGTACCAAAGTTGGCATGACGTCACTGTTTAGACATCCGAAATTATAATAAATAACTGCCAACCAACCAAACTGGGGTACCAAATCGGGTCGAAATCACCTTTTAACATAAGTCATATATCACTTTAATAACGTCCAAGAAAAGGTAAATTTTATCCCAAAGTTGTCAATTCTGCATGAGCCCCAATTTGGCTACTGGTATTGCGCATAACCGGTCACTGTCAAAAATGACGCTTTCTGAGGAGGGCGCCATCGCCCTTGGCCGTTACGAAAAACCTGCACACCACCAAACGTTAAAACATCAGGCTAAAGGAATCTTTGCTTACAGCGCTTGGCTCCACAAGAAAAATGCCATCAATTTAGTTTAAATATTTTCTCGATTCTCAACGAAAAAACAAAACGCTCGTACAACTCCCTCAGTCGCCACACCCGGGAAAGCTATGTAGCCTTCTACGAACGTCCGCACTCTTTGGGGGTCGAGGAAAGAATCCTTTTCTCGAATGGCCTAACCAACACCTATCACTGATCTGGATGGATTGACAATCATCAACCTGAACTCAAAGTAGTTTAAACTTGACATAATTCTAAACAGCTACTGACACTTAAGACTAACATCAATTTTAGGCGAAGAACCATCAATTCTAAAACAATATTTACCAATCGGTTATTTTGACGTTTAAACAATGTATTATACGTCAAAGTTGTCACCAATTATTACCGCGGTTATAATTGGTGGAACGCCTAAAATTTATCTAAAATGGTTCAAGTCAACATTACTTTGGTTAAAGCTCAGTTAAAGGTAAATATTTAAACAGAATGTGAATTATGAAACCTACTAATAAGATAAAATAAAAAACGATAGGCTTCACCTTAAGATCACACTACTGAATAAAATAGATACAAAAGTAGGTATAAATGTAAACACTATAAGTATTCAAAAAGCTTTAGACATTACCTTAATAACTTTAAAAGGTAAAAATGTTATAATAAGTCTAGTTTAGCCCCGTAAAAGATTATCAGTAATGCTTTTTATCCAGTAATCGCCTTTTAACCAATTATCTATTTATTTATTTATTTTTATTAATTCCCTCTTTGTCAAAAAAATTAAATATGCATGATTTACTCTTTATAATTTGTCTTACCAGTATCATATAATGCCTAGTCCTAATGTGAACAATAATTGCGTAAGTCCGGAACTGTGGATTGGCAGTTTATTGAGGCAAAAAACATAAATTTAGATTATAAATGTAATTTAGGCTATCTATTAAACTAATAATATTAACAAAAATATCTGATTCCGGAACTGTCACCGATCTGTCACTATCAACATGGCTGCCAAAAGCCCAATCGAATTTTGATATTGTAGTCACGTGATTCCGGACTTCCAAGGTTCCGCAATATTTTACCGTACATGAGGACTACGCATAAGAAACGTTTTAATTGTAAATATTTCTTTAGGGACCTAAGACTTATGCCCAAGTACCAGAGTACCGTGAGAGTCGGGTTTATTAGATGTTTCACGGTTTAACCCATCATTTCCCATGCACATTTTTTATTTCACAGCATATTGTAGACAACTGGGTGGTGCCACCACGGACCTTATGCTTAAATAACTGCAACCTAAAAATATCTTTTCGACTGGGGATCGAACCCAGCCTTCTGCCTAAGAGATCCAGGGCTCTGTTTACTGCGCAATCGGGGAGACCAGAACTAACCAGAACTATTGGCACATCTACATCATTTTTACATAACATATGGTAGCTGCGGAGGTGAAGACTTTTTAAAAATATAAAATATTTTTCATTAACATCATAAATTCTGGAGTGTCTCAGGGCTCAGTTCTGGCATCAACATTGTTTCTTCTTCACATCAACGACCGTCTCGTCCACAACTAATTCCATTCATAGTTTCTCCGACGATAGTACCCTTCATCCAGTTTTCAGGTTCCTAAACCCATCACTAAACCTGATTTGGAAAACAAACGCAGAGCGATGCAGATATCTCTTTCGCAGGATCTTAAATTAATATTGGATTGGGGCGCAAAAATCTCGTCCATTTTAATGCATCCAAAATACATAATGTTTCTTGTCGCGAAAAGAATCATCAAATACTCATCCTCTACTTATATATTTATATATATATATATATATATATATATATATATATATATATATATATATATATATATATATATATATATATATATATAAATATATACTACGTTTTACAAAGCAAAGACACCTTCAATCTTGTGGGCGTCACATTTGAAAGTAACCTTAACTAGCATAAACACTTTGTATCAATAGCCACGGCAGCTTCAAAAAGCTTGGATTTCTCTTTCGAGCTAAAAGTATTTTTCCCCTTCTAATTTATACACTTTGTATGTGTCCCAAATCCGACCTCCCTGGGAATATTGTTCTCATATCTGGGGCATGGCGCCCCCACAACCCTAAGCATTCTTGATTTCATTCAGTCTCATTAATGATCCTTTACTTACAAAAAGGCTTCCCTCTCTTGGTCATCGTCGGGCTGTGGGGGATTCATCGCTTTTTTAGATACTTCCATGGCTTCTGCTCTGAAGAATTGTCCGGTATAATTCCTTCACTCACGGTTCCCAACAGTGAAACTCGTGGTGCCGCGCGTATGCATCCCTATACAGTCCAATTGGACAGGCCCCAAACTTCCCACGTTGTTCGTTCTTTTATCCCTAGAGTTTCTAGAATGTGGAACCTGCTGCTCGCGTAGGTCGTTCTTTCCCCACAAGTCATCAAATATTAAAGTCCCGTGTCAACAAACTTCCTCTTACCTCGCTTAAGACACCCACGGTAGGTTAGTATTTCGTCTTTTGGCCTTCGTAGTTTGTCAAAAGATAAAAAAAATAGAGAAATGTTGCAAGGTGCTTTATTGGGCTCGGGTATTATTAATACCGGCCCTATGTAAATAGTGCTTGTACCCATAATTTAGAGTTTTGCAAATCATGTTGACAGTACCATTAACCTTAAAAAGGGGAAATTATTTGTTGTAGTTTTTCTTTATTGTTTTGTGTTGTAGAGTTTGTTTTTATACAATAATTACAGAAATACATTTGAAAAAGCAAGGTTTTAAGTATTTTTACTAAAAACTTTTCGATATTTGTGGTCGGCAGCCCTTTGCGGTTACACGAACAGAAGTTAAAGTAAGACCAAATAAGGCACGACCTTAAACCGACATAAATAAAGCCAGACACTATCCTTAATTGGTGTATTCCGTTTATGCTCTAAAACCGCCCGAAAACGTTCTTGAACTGTCAAGATTGTCAAAATTGTCAAAAATACAATGAACTGCAATTAAAAGGAACAATTTTGATGTAGTTCCGGTTGGTTCTAGACCCTAAAAGAAAAACACTAATTAAGGGAGTCCTTGGCCCGGATTCTTAACTTCTCGATAGGTGACGACTCGATCGGTATCGGGTTCTCGATATCCCTTTCGAAACCTATCGGCCTTATTTTCTCATCTGTTTTTACGTAAATAATTAATAGGATAAAGACTTATTTAATAAGGATAGGGCCAAGTTATTGAACTCGGGAGATATCGACTCGGAATCGAGTTTCAAATAAGTTAAGAATCACCATTCGGTAGCGACTCGATACGTTACGTCTCGAGACAGCGGTTAAGAATCCGCCTGCTTATCCCACCATGCATCTACGCAGGCTCAGATGTCAAAATTATATAATAATATAAATAAGGCCGGTATTATTAGTGTCTGGCTTTATTTAACTGTAAATTTTTTTCTTATACTATTAAAATCAAGTTAAAGATATTTTAATTTTGGATAAAACCGTTTACGGTTTATCTTCTCGTCATTTCGGTTATTTGCATGTTCTGGTTAATACTACTATCGGACCAATAATGCATACTGACAAAACCCCGTTATCATCTCTTTATCCAACTGCATGGTTATGAAATTAAAGAGCAGCCTGCCTGTCTGAATGAATTTAATTTTTGTCTTTAAATGCTAACATTTTCTGTTATAAATGTTTTGTTATCAAGAATTTATATTTTGTTGGTTATTAGGTTAAAACATTTAGTTTAAAGTTGTGCCAGTAAACAGACGGTTTTAAGGTAAGAACCGAGGTCATATTTTTGCTGAAATGTTAGAGTTAAAATACAGCGTGCCAAAAGACCCCAGTTCGAATCTTGGCGCATATTTTTTTTTTTACTTCAAAATTTAATACTGTCCCATATTTTTGAAAAAGTCGAAGCTCACTTTGGTTTTATTGAAGTTTGCTTATATTTTATTTTTGTATTAAGTTTTATAGTCATTTTGGTTTGATAAATTGATAAGTAACATTGTAACATTTATATGACTATTTTTGAACTTTATTAACTTTTCGTCTTAAAACATATTTAAAAAATAGTACAACTTCACGCCACAATTGCGATATTAAACTTGTTCATTATTCTAAAAACCTGTGCATCATATATAAAGACATCACATACAAAATGTCTTTAAAGAATCAGAAAAGTTAAGAAACTTTTAAACAATTATTAATGGAAATCATGAGTAGACATCTGTTTGCCCTTTTAACAGTGTCCCAGTGGCGTGCAATGGAGTTTATAGTAGAGTAGGCAAAATTCATAATATGCTGGTTTTGTTTGGAATATCAATACTATGTGGTGAAGTATTCAAAATACAAAAAATAGGAAACTTTTTATTTGTAATTTGTCAGAAAATTGTATTCTTTATAAAAGTTTCTAGATAGTCCGAAACAATATTAGCAATTGTTAGTTTTATAAAAAAACAGGGATATTAAACAAGATCCTAGAATTTCTTAATTATTTTAATAACTTGGAAAATCTGTTATAAATAAAAATAGGCATGATAAACATTCCCATTTAACATATAAAAACTTGTTTAAAATCTTTGTTTAGGCAGGTGATATCAAATTTTTTTAAAAAAAATAAAAGAAAGGCTTGTATTTAGGCATAACTTTTAATTTTAAATAATATTAAACCTTGTGTTATATATTTGAGAAAATTGGGGTAATTTACTTGTAAGCAACCTTCAATATTTTTGGCATAAGCTGACTTTTAATAAAACTAGCTACTACAAATAATATAGTTTCAGACCATGCAGCAACTTTTAGAAAAAATAGATTTTTCTGACAAATTGTAAAGCAATATTGGGTTTTTGTTATATGGAACACCCTGTATATTTGTCAAAAAAAAAAATTTGCTTTTTACAAGGTTTTTAAAAATATATAACACTATAGGTTTATTTTTATACACAATGTATAAATTCAATCAATTTTTTATTTTATATCCAAAATTTTGCATTAGGCCATGCAAAACATATCAGTTACCATTTTTTTAATTATTATTAACTGGATTACTGTAGTGGTGCTTACGTCACGACTTTTAAATTTGGATTTTGATTTTAAACTTAATAATGTTTTTTTCCTTTGTTATACAGTGTCTCCACTTAAGTTCGCACCATATGGAAAACTTTTTATTATTAAGTTTACGAAAAAAGTTATTCTTTATAAAAAGTTCTGCATGATCCAAAACCTAAAATGCAACCATCAGGTATTCAATTTTTCCAGTCGTATACGAGGTATATCAGAAAATATGAATTTTGCTCAAGAATAAAGTACCTTTATTTTTGATAATATCGAAAACTTTAATCAGTTATCTCTTTATTCGTTAAACATTTGATAACCTTTACGTCTCTTAACCTCTATGTTGCATTATTTTGATGATGCATTAAAATAATTGATAAATAACAAAATTATTTATTTCACAATAATTATGTACACAGTGCTAATAATGTTAATTGTGTAACAAGCGTGTAATAGTTTATCATCAATTCACTATTGCTTCAACGTATCCGCCTTCTCTTACAATATAGGTTTCCGTTCTAGAAGAAAATTTCCTCAATACATTTCTGATTATATTCGGAGTTATACCCTGAATTGTTTCCGTAATAATTGTTTCCAAATGTTCTACGTTTGTAAATGGCCTGTGTTGATATACCTGTTCTTTTAAGTAACCCCATAAGAAAAAATCTAGTGGGGTTAAATCTGGCGACCTAGCTGGCCAAAAAATATCGGAGTATCTATGAATTAACCTTCCATTAAAGATATTTTCAAGGTATTGCCTTACTTCCATTGTACTATGACATGTTGCGCCGTCCTGCTGGTACCATACCTGTTGTCGTTCATGTCTTGGAAGGTCACGAAGAAAATCATGCAACTGATTTTGTAAAAAATTTAAATATCGTTGAGAAGTCATAGATTGTCGAAAAAAAGGGGCCAATTATTTTATCCTTGTAAATGCCGCACCAAACGTTAGTTTTAAAATAATATTGATCGCGAGTTTTAATCGTAAAGTGAGGATTGGAGTCAGTCCACCATTGACAATTTTGCGAAGACACTGTTCCATTAGACGTAAATGTAGCTTCGTCAGAAAAAATATTTTCCTAGCCAAAAGGATCATCTTCTAGCTCTCCTTGGATAAGAAAACAAAATTCTAGTCGTCTGTCGTAGTCTCCAGGTTTTAATGTATGGATATATTGTGGTTTATATGGATGAAACTTGTTCTCTTTCAAAATTATTGATATTGTGGTTTTACCAATATTATCTGGAAGCGAAGATGCCCTTTTGCGCAGAGACAATTTAGGGTTTTCCAATGCAGATAACATTACATTCAACTTCATCTCTTCACTTGTAACGATTTTTTGACGCTTGTTTGTGAATTTATTTTTAACATCTCCACATGTTTTGAATTTTTCCATAATTCTCATTACTGATGTATGGTGTATATTTTTCCCGGGATGTCTGTTGTTAAATATTTCAGCTGCTTCACGATAAGTTTTATAATTATCACCAACGATTAACACAATTTCTATTTTTCTTCCACACTAAATGTCACCGGCATGTTAACAAATTTTATTTAACGTTCACTGTCAAACAATTATTACTATCAATAAATCATTTGTTTATCAGTGCAAAAAGAAAAAGGATTTTTACATAATAATTCGATGTAATTGTATATTTGAACGTAGTTTTTAGTTCTAAACAACTTTTCTTAGTAATAATTTTCGATATTATCAAAAATAAAGGTACTTTATTCTTGAGCAAAATTCATATTTTCTGATATACCTCGTATACGACTGGAAAAATTGAATACCTGATGGTTGCATTTTAGGTTTTGGATCATGCAGAACTTTTTATAAAGAATAACTTTTTTCGTAAACTTAATAATAAAAAAGTTTTCCATATGGTGCGAACTTAAGTGGACACACTGTATAATCTATGTTTCTAGAGCCAAATTCTTAGTTAGTAAATGCTTTTTAATAAATAATTTTCTTAATTCCTTGATAGCGTATTCTATTTTGGTAATTCTTTATTCAAAAACACCTATTAATCTATTATATTTACTGACATTTTCAATCAATGCAACACATTTTTTTTGTTGAAACTATGGTTTATAACTTCTTATGCTATACTAACATTTTTTATTTTATATTATTATTATAGTATGGTAATAATAAATCAAGAAAATTATTTATTAAAAACTATTTACAAATTAATAATGTTGCTTGTGTAACTGCTACATACCTAGATTTTATGTAACAAAAGACTTACTTACTTACTTAATGTGATTTATTGCACCATTTGCAAGCATTTGCCTGTCAAATTAGGTCTATATTGTAGTGTGTATGTGTAATTTTAGTGTTCTCAAAGTCTAATAATTTTAAAAATATGTTTGTGTTTTATTGTTTTTGTATCTAATAATTACTCATAATTTGTAATGATTTTAAAAGTATGTTTGTTTTTTAAAAATGTAATGTTTTTTCTTTTTAGATTTTTATCTTATTTTAAACTTGTATTAACTATTTTTAACTTTTGACTTGTGAAAATACAACCTGTATGGGCATTCATCAATAAATATTTGAATTTGAATTTGAATTTGACCACTAAATACAAAAATATGTATACAAATGGATATCGACCTAGGTCTTCAGCCTCTGATTAAAATAGTATATTACAGATAATTACAATCATTGTGGTAAAAATACAAACAATTGTGTAGAAAAAAATACAATAAAACATTGATGAAAAACATAATTAAATGAAATGGCAAAATCCAATTTTAAAATTTATAATGTAAGCACTACTACAATAATCAAGTCATAAAATCATACAGTATTATATATTTTTAAAAAGCTCGTAAAAGGCAAATTAATTTTTTTGTGGAAATCACTAAAAATGTGTATTATTTTGAAGCATGGGTGTTGTGATGATTACTCAGTCGCTTCACCGCTGGGTAAGCGAAGTGTCAAATCTATCAAAATAAAACCACCCTATTGGTTTAATTTGACAATTTTGACACTCCGTTTACCCAGCGGCTGAGTATTCCTGAATACGCCCCATTGTGTGGGTGGGTTGCCATATGTGTAAAACAGTGTAAAACAGTAAAAGCTGCTGCTGACATAATCACTATCTGCGCCACTGCATTTTACGTAAATACCTTTAGTGATACATTTGGTGAGTTCGTTTATTACTAATCTGTTACCTCGAAACGCCCGACTGTCAAATTTTCCGTTCGTTTAGTACATCTGTAAGCTTGACTAGATCTGCTCTGTGTTCGATAATTGAAGATCTGAATGCTTGGAGCTAGCTCGGATCGCCTCAAGTCAAATTGCCGAGCGGACAGATCTAAATTTTTTTATGTTAAAAATAGAAAACGCAAAATCAGGTACATTTATAGGTTGGAAAACGAGAAAGTTCAAAATATTGTCATTTTTTCAAAAAAGACATGGAATCAGAAGATTTAGTTGATTGTTTACTGTATTCTTGTAAAATTTGCGAATTTGTTTGCATTAATCCCGAAGATATGACAGATCACGTAAATGGCCATTCATTCGCAAGTAGGTCGAACTGTCAAATGTTTTAGAACGCGTTCGGTAACTGCTATCAGCTCTGTTAGCTCCAAAGGGACGTGACTTTTCTCTGCATCTGCTCGATCTGCTAGCAATTTCTTAAACGAACTCACTTATTATAAGCCCACTGAGATACAAAGGGTTACTAAAAATGTAAAATTTTCAAAATCGCCCTGTAGCTCAGAAACTAAGATGGCTATGATGGTTTTGTTTATGGTATCTTTTGTTACACAAAAAAGTAGCCTAGGTTCACGAAAACCGCAAGGTTCTATCTCTAAAAATAACTGAGTTACCTCCAGTTGCAACCAAAATGGAACAACCTGTACAAGTAGTTCCTTAAAGAGACAATTACAACTTCGCGTTTTTAATGTATTGTAAGGTCCGTTCACAATTTTAATGTGTTTACTGTACATTTTTGTTTAGGTTCATTTCTAATTCACTAAATTTAAATTTTATTTATATGTTTTTCTGGTTGGATATCGGACACCACGCCGATTTTGATGATTTTTGGCCATACGGGGTTTTTTGGCGGCAACGAGATATCCATCATAAAACTTGAAAAGCTAATTTACCTTACTTTCACTATATGTATTCCGCCTTTTAGCAAACAATTCTTGATTTAAAGCAAAATCGGCTGGTTGGTTGGTTGGTTTTACCGCCCTTTCGGGGTCATCCCACCCAGGTTACGACTGTCGCCTCTCCCTTGGTGGTGCACTGCAGCCTTAGAGGGTTATTGTGCCTTGACCTCTACTCCTTCTCATTCACACACCATTCATTTCATAGCTTGGATGGTTACTGCTCGGTCGTTTACGCCCGTCCGCAGAACACACGCGTGCCGTTGCCCAAACCCGACAAACGGCCCGGTCACCCATCCAAGTTATGGTCGCGCTCCTTGTTGCTTTACTCCGTTGATCGACCAAGGCCGACCCGCAGGAGCAAGCCACTAGCGCGACCAGCGCTACCTCTTAGAATCACTTTTTTTAATTTTACTTCTTTTTTCCCAGTAAGTGTAAAGCTTCACATTCAATTATTTCAATCGCAGTAGCAATGGTGCCGCCAAAAAGCTTAAGAATTGCGTGCAAAAAGAAGGTGAAATATAGTGAATTTATGTTAGATATCCATTCAAGTTTGATGATGAATATCTCGAGAACGAAACGTTGCCGACTAAAATGTTTTTCAGATTCGTAATCAGCGCCCAAAAAATCCCCTATGCCAAAAATCATCAAAATTGGTGTGGTGCCTGATAAGTAAACAATTATTATGGAAATTTGTTTGTATAGTGCATGATTTAATAAATAAAGAAATTACAATAAAATCAATGGCATATTCTAATTTTTTACCTCCCAAAACCCCTTTTAGCCGAATATTATGACAATACACCTATTAATAATAAAATTATTGATAAGAAACTATATAAAACCATATTGAATTTTTGACACCCAGGATTTCCAAAATCAATCACTTTTGGTGTGAGGTAAGTTGGGTTTCATCATCATATTTTAGCCTTAGGAATTTGTTGTAGTAATATACAAGATGCAAACTAAGTCTAATAATTCACAATAAAAATCTACGCTTAAATATCGGGCACTGTAGGACTTGACTTAATGGGGGATACCCCTTTAACAAACAATGACGCCTTGACTAATGCAGTCTGGTAGTAAAATATATTTTTTTATTGTTACGAGTGTTATAATCATGAATTTGATTATACATTTTTAAAGCCTGAGAATAATAATTTCTTGCATATAATGACAAATTTTTAGAAACTATTGAATTTTTTTTTTAAGTTTTTAGGTATAATATATTCAAAATGTTTATCTTTAAGAGAATTGTCGATTAGAAAACCCAAATATTTTATTTCAGGCACCCACTTCATTTTTTCGCCATTTATCTCCAAGTTTTACTTCTGTGGTAAGATGTGGCAGTTATGTCATCTTTTGTAAAATAAGAAGGAGAGACATTTTTAACTCTGGTACGTCCTGAAAAATCACAGTTTTAGTAAAATATTTAAATTTTGAAAATAAACTAATTGTTTCATACTAAGTTGAAAAATTTAAATATTTTACTGAAATTGTGACTTTAACAAACAATGACGCCTTGACTAATGCAGTCTGGTAGTAAAATATATTTTTTATTGTTACGAGTGTTATAATCATGAATTTGATTATACATTTTTAAAGCCTGAGAATAATAATTTCTTGCATATAATGACAAATTTTTAGAAACTATTGAATTTTTTTTTAAGTTTTT
>JACEGR010010061.1:0-21444 GCA_014170235.1 Listronotus bonariensis
TATTATGCATTTAGTTTCTTTGATTTGATAAATAAAGCTGTGGTAAATTTTAAAATTTTAAATATAAAAAGTTTTTTGGTACATTCTGTATTTTTTTTTAATATATATTTAAATAACTAGCATACGTACGCATTTAAAAATATAGGGGATTGCCATTATACAAGATGTGTCAAAAATTTTAAGGTTATTTTTGAAAATTAAATATGGCCTTGACCTAATTTTTTAGGCAACCCTATGGTGATACCTTTGTTTAAAAACTATCTTTAGTATAAAACAATTTTTATTCAGTAAACAGATGGTTGAAGGTCGTCTTCTATTTGGATCTTGTACTACTGAGCATTTTTGTGCAACAATATTCCGTTTTAAAAATTTGCAGCCTTTCCGATATTATCCGGAAAAACCCAAATTTTGTTTTTTTTCAGCTTATTTAAAGAGATTTTTAAAATAAGCAGCACATTATCATTGTCACTTTTTCTGTTTTATAATATTTATGATGTCATTAAATTTAAGATCTGACGTTTCGTCTTTGAGCCACCAACAATTTACAAAGTATACCTTTTTGGTGTGGAAAGCATTAAAAGAGTTTACTGGTATACTTAGATAGTACATAGAGGATAGCTCAAATTTGCTACATTTAAGAGAAATTTAAACTAGCGTAGGTAAAGGGCTTTAGTTGTTACAAAAAGTCAAAATCGGATCTGAAGTTTATGGCCAAAAATCCCTTAGATGCCGAGTTTTATTAAAACATTCTTAGCGTATCAAAAATTATTAAACAACATTAATAGTTATTTATTATATAAGGGAAAAAGTTCTAGATTTTAGATCGAGATTGTGTCGTCTGCCAACGCGAAGCAAAGGGAGACAACAAACCGAGAGCTAAAGCCTAAACTTTTTCCGTGTTTAATACATTATTTTATTCTGTAACGTAAACAGTTTTTAAATATCTGTCAATGTAATTTTGTGATTTGATGGATTTAAATTAAAAATTTGGAACTGAACGTGATAATTTAGTAGTTATTTTAAAAATTATAAAGTTAAAAAGTGTCTAATTGGACTTTTAAGTAAAGAAAATGTACTCGTAAGTTCTGTATAATAATATATTCCTAATTTAAATATCTACCTTTAATTACTTGTATGCATGTCCCTAAAAAAGTACTCTTTATTTTAATACCCTGTATCTTTCTTATTTGGATATGGGAGTGTTTGGTTATATAAGTATCTTAATATTTTTAAATAAGGAATCTGTAGTTTTTCTGTGTACTATTAATAAACGGACCCAGTGCATTACTCTGACTTATATTTTATTAAAGTCTAAGTATTACCAATCCTCTAATTTATTTTCAGCTTTCTTGGGAACATGTTTAAAGTCCGTTTAGTTAACGTTCAAATAATGCATACAAATTAGCTTAAGTGCTTTAACTAAAAGATAATATGTACTTTATTTTCAAATATATTCAGTTATTAATAGCATATTCAGGAAACAAAATTAAATTAATACTTTCAGCAGTGTTTTTTAACTGTGCAGCAAAAAAACATTGAAAAATATTTTTATAAAGATAATGTTAACTTAAGGACATTCGAAACCCCCTGATCTAAAATCAACAATTGAAGACGTCAGTGAATGAAGGTGTAACATTTTGTTAATATCTGATATTGTACGGCAATAAGTTGATATTTTCCCATTTTAATTTAAAATATGTCAATCTTTTTTTTGTAAATAAAAATAAAAATATTCCGTCTGCTTGTGATGTAAAATCCGTGAAAAAATAAAAGTAAAAAAATATAAAATAAAAAAATACGTTTTAACATCTTAAAATCTAAATTACTCAAAACAAGTAAACGTGACATAACACCCTTATCCACTGACGTCTTCAATTGAATTCAACACAACATTTTACATGGTAAAACAACAAAGCGGGATCTACTTTTCAGCGTTGTTTACATGCCGGTATTATTTGTCTAATCCCTACCTAATAGTGTTTTACACGTGTGCCGTTGTCGGATATCCTCGGGCGTTTTCGCGTTGATAGACAAGAGGCTTAACTTTAGTTATTTATACGATGGTATTGGTATCTCCTTATTTTAGCAGCATAATGCACGACAACATATCGCCCGTTGTAACTAAGACTTATCTAGAGCAACATAAATAATTTGGATATTCTACCTTGGCCTTCACGTTCTCCTGATTTGTCCTTCATACAACAAGTATGGGAAACATAGTCGGAAGAAGCCTTAGTAGATTTCCTCACCAACTTTACCAGAGTTAAGAACTAAAATTTACTGGATTGAGTTGTCCGTTACTTTGTGATAGTCCATTTTAAATTAAAATGAGACAAATTACTTTGTTTTCTATCACTATATTTATCAACATTGTGACTGCAGTTTCGAAGCTTTGCTACATTTTCAAACTGAATCTTGTTCAGTTTGAAAATGTAGCAAAGCTTCGAAACTGCAGTCACAATGTTGATAAATATAGTGATAGAAAACAAAGTAATTTGTCTCATTTTAATTTAACTAAAATTTAAGTAGCGCGAGATGCAATTCTCTAGTAATTATTTACAAGCAAGCTTAGGGGTACTGGGTGTATAAATTCTCACGGTGTTTATACCCGTTATTAAAATTCCAAGAACTTTGTTTTATTACCTATAGCCAATATCATTGTGTACCGAGTGCCCACGAGATTATCACCAAGTCACCAAGCCTGTTATTTTTTTGAGAAATGTTACACAATTTTAATATTTTGGTCGGATGAATGGCTGAATAACCTGTGGCGTAGCCACAGAGGAGCAAAGGGGGTTCGCCCCTCTAGCCCCCTTGACTTGGCGCCCCTCTCGCAAAAAAATATCTAAGAAAATCCATTTGATTTTTATGTTTTTCACAGGACAAAACAAAAGCTTTTAATAATATTATACACAACAAACTAAAATTACAAAGTCACTTAATGCCCACATTAAAATTAGCAAAAGCGAAATATTTTTAGCGCAAATTACTACCCAATGGGAAAGATGTTGCAGGTTTTAATAAATCATAAGTTTAACTTTTTTTTCCGTGACGGGAAAAAATTGACATTATATCTCTGTTAACAGGTACTAAAATGTGATTTTCCATAAAATTACTTTTTTCCCGTGGGAAAAACGTGAGTTCTTTTTCCCGATCATACATACACGTAAGTAAAGGTAAATATTTAAATTTCGCATAAATTATTATACAGAACTTACACTTACCATTTATTAGGAATTCAGTCAAATATTTTTTAACTTTATAATATTCCAAATAACTACTAAACGGACGCATTTCGTTTTAACTTATTAATTTCAATCCGTCCTATTACACAATTACATTGACAGATACTAAATAATTTCCTTAAGGGTTTCCATAGTAATGCAAGTTCTAATTGTGTTTCAAATATACCAGTCGACCAGTTTGAAACTACAAATTTTACATGATTAATTTTCTGACTTCTCTCTCTCTGACTCTTTTAATATTATGTTTTTTTTAATAATAAGGAGTCGTTTTTTCCATCTCAGAAAAAAAAGTGGATTATATAAGGAAAAATTTTAGATTTTAGCTCCCGGTTTATTGTCTCCCTTCGCTTCGCGTCGGGAGTCAACACCTCGAGCTCAAATCTAGAACGTCTTTCCCTTTTAAAATAAATTACTATTAAATCCAGGAATAATAATTGTATAAGGAACTGCCGAAAATAAAATGCTTTATTAGGGCTAGTCTTTAGTCGAATTTAGCATTGCTTAGTTATTATTAGACAATCTTTACAAACATTTTAATATTTATTTCGTTTTTGTATTTTTTAAACGTAATACCTACAATTCTGAAAAGTTTAAATAATTCATCAAATCAGGTGCGGTTTTTCAAAAAAAAAAAAAAAAATGTAACGAAAAGAAAAGCTGTTATTTTGTACACTGTACAGGGATAAAGGGGCCCCAAAAGAACTTTGCCTCTCCCGCCCCTTAAGCTTGGCTACGCCACTGTCGATAACATGCAGAGTTCTAATGTTTTATTTTATGTGGCTGGTCCGGTTTAACCGAAAGAGCTTTGCTATTTTAAATGAAACGCCCTATATATTTGTCTAAAAATCAATTCTAAAGGCAATTCCAAGAAATATATGTACCACATGTGAAACCTATCTTAATTAGTTTTTTAGAAAACGGCTTTTAAAAATGTTATGTTAACCGCCATTTTTATCGATTTGTTACACATATTTAATAAACCTCATCCTTAAGTAAAACTTAACACGTATTTCTCATTCTTTATTTATACCCTATCTCTAAACCTAATAGTTTTTAAGTTATTAGAGAATTGTTGCAAGTTGCCTTATTAAACTCGGAAATTATTAATACCGGCCTTATTTAAATAGTGCTTGTACCCATAATTTAGAGTTATTGCAAGTCATGTTGACAGTTCCAATTAACCTAAAAAAGGGTAAAAATTTTAGTCGATTTTCTTTATTGTTTTGTGTTGTAGGGTTTTGTTTAACGCAATTACAGAAAAACATTTTAAAAGCAAGGTTTTAAGTATTTTTACTTCTAAAAACTTTTCGATTTTGTGGTCTACAACCGTTTGGTTAGACGAACAGTTCCGAAGTTAAAATACGACCAAAATAAGGCACGACCTAAAACCGATATAAATAAACCCAGGCACTATACTAATTAAGTTAGTCCTTATCCTACCATGCATCTGCGCAAGCTCAGATGTCAAAATAAGGCCGGTATTATTAGTCCTGGCCTTATTTTACTGTGCTATAATTCTATATTAATAGTTAAACGCTAGGCTGTCATAAATATAGCAAAGAACATTTTTTTACTGCTAACCTGAAAAATTGCTATTATTAACTTCATTTCCCCAACGAAAATTAATATTTTTCACCCTGGGTAAATAATGAGAACAATTCTCATATCAAAATTTGACACAGGGCAAATTTTTACAAAAATAAAGCCAATCTGATTAAAGACACGCTCCAGTCTACTTGATGTTTCGATACATTTAACAAATTGTTAGGAAATTACAAATGCCAAAATTTAAATTGTTAATTATATCAATTTTAGCAGTGAAAAAATTCTTTATATACCTTGGGTAAGAAAGCTATTATTTACAACGCACATTATATTCCTCGGCGTCTCATGATATAAAAATGCTCGGTAAATAATAGCTCACTTCTTACCCTAGGGATATAATATACGTTTCACCACCAATACCGTAATAATATATTACATTACAAGGGTGGAAAATGACTTATTTCACACGAGTGGGAATATTGTTGCACGAGGCGTCAGCCGAGTGCGACAAACCCACGCGTGTAAGAAAGTGATTTTCACACAAGTAATGTATATACACTATTTTTCCTACGACCACAAGTTATTTACCAAAAAAACAATAAAAGTTGTTTGTCTTCACGGAAAAAATAAGAAAACAATTGAAAACTTTGCATCACTAGGGTGATATATACTTTTCCTTACTTTTTCTATATTATACTGTTTAACAATATTTTTATATCAAAAATCACCTACCTAGTCGCTTTTCATCATTTAAGAATTAAAAAGGTCCTCATTAAAAAATATTGCATGGCTTTTTCAATGTAAATCCCATTAACAGCCTGATAACTCCAAATTTATTTTAAATAACAATGACAGCGATGACAGTTTTATATTATACTTTGCAACACTAGTGTTGTAAAGTACTTTGCAACACTAGTGTGATATAAGGCATTTTCTATACATGAAAACAGTGTGCTATTTACTATTTTCACATGTGGTCGTAGGAAAAATAATATATTAGGTTTAGAGATAGGGTATAATTAACAAAAAATTGAGAAATAGGTGTTAGGTTTATGTTTAAGGCTTAAGATAGTGGTTTTCATTTAAATTATTGAAGTTCTTTATTGCCGAAAGTCAATTTCTGTGGCACTTCCAGTAAACCCGAAAAATGTATTGTTACAGACTTTTAAAAAATGTGTTTACGTTAGAATTTATTTAAATAATTTACCTTTATTTTTCCCAGTTTTTTTCATCACTTTCGAAGGTTTCCGAAACCGCCCGAATTATTCATTCAGAACTTTTATGCCATCCTGTACTATGGAATCTTCGCGATTTTTCTCCAAAATTCTAGATCATTCTTCACTCTTTCATATTAATATAAAAGGGTGATAGAAAACCTTCGAAGGATTAGTATAGATTCGACTTTTGTGCTGTAAACTTCGAGACAGTGACAACTAAAGATTTTGTCGTTATTGTAAGCATAGTTACATTTCATTGTTAATAAAGGTATAAAAACGAAGGTACGTGTTTTTATACGAGGTGATTCACAACAGTATTTTTTGCAGTGATAGGATATAAGGATAAATAAACATGTGTAAAAAAGATCATTAGCCCTTTTTTGTCAACATTTTTGTTTTTTACCAAATCAACGAAAATGTCGGTTAACATGACATTTTTAAACGCCTTTTCCCCAAAACCTAATTACGATAGAATTAGTATAGAATTAATTTTTAGAAAATATATAAGGTTTTGCTATTTAAAATAGCAAAGTTGAGAGTTTTTCCGGTTAAACCAGATGTGCTACATAAAATTTTAAACATTAGAAATATGCATCCTATTCAACCATTCATCTGACCAAAATATCAAAATTGTGTAGCACTTTTCAAAAAAAAAATAAGAGGCATGATAGTAATCTCGTGGACACCCGGTAAAAATCAGCAACATTTCTTTAAGTTTAATACATTATTTTTAGGTGTTGAAATTTTTATAATAAGTAGTATATTTATGTTAAATAAAAAGTTCTTTAAAGCATTGTTTACGTATTCTGTAGGTATATCTTTTTTCTTTGTCGCCACTTTTTAAAAAGTCCACTATCATAAAGTCGCTAAAAATAAAAATTAAGTTCGTAATTTTGCTTAACAACATGTTATGAAACAAAAGAGCTCGAGTTTATAAAATATAATCCATTGTTATAGCAAGTTTCATATTTCAACTAGAACTAGACTAAAAAAGTTTGGACAGCAAAGAGAATTAATAAAAATGAGATTTTTAGTTTTATTATAGTTTTAATTTACGCTATCAAGGGGCTTTACACAGTCTTCTCTTTTTTGGTTTCAAGGCACTAAATAATTTATTTTCTTTTAAAGTTTTTAATCCCCCTATATTTTTAAAATGCAGATTGAGGTGTCTAGAACTATTTATACATAATTAAGAAGCATGTTGAGTTAGTACGACTAAGAATAGGCTATTCTTTAAAAAAATAAAAAGGGTGTTACAAAATATTTTCAAGAAAATTTAAGGGAAAAATATAAAGATAAGTTTATATAAATGTGGGTCCACAAATTTTTCATTCTTAAGGGTCTTAAAATTTGTAAAAATCTAAAAAATTTTAAAACTACTTATTTTAGTAAAATTGCAGTACTGAATATAATTCTGTGGTTATTTGCCAAAAGCTGATATGTCACTTTTGTTGATTTTATATAAAGCGACAATCTAATTATTATTTGTCAATATGAAAATATTTTTTGGTATATTTATGTTATTATTGGAGTTAATAACTTGTTAATTCAATACTACTTTAGACAGATAAGTTTATAATAACTTAGTGTTTATCTTAATTATTGTTTTTCTCTAATTAGGAAGAAAATTTACTTTGAAGGACATATCAAGTTCTGGCAAAAATATTCTTTGACATATCAACTCTTGAACTATTTAGCATGTTTAAAAGAAAACAGTATTATCATTGTCTAAATTATTTATTTTGACTGTCAGTTACATATATTTAAAAAAGACACATATTATTATGTACTAATATCTAAACAACATCTTCGGCGTTTTCATTTACTGCCAAATTTCTATAAAATGTGTGGTAGACAGGATCAATGTACTTCAGCAAGTCCAACAGGTCTTCTTTCTTTTGGGATTAATAAGTTTAGGACCATTGTAAACTGGCTTCAATTCAGTAGCGTTAGTTCCTCTTCGTTTTAAATTGAATCTGCAGAAACCTTCATTTTCGTCATGCGAATATTTCACTTGCACGACTCCAGGCCCTAGGTCTTTGGAGAAGCGTAAAACCTTTATATCGTGCCAGCGGATATTCTCTCCCGATTCCGTACGGTCCCGTTTAACAAAAACACTTCTTAAAAGCGCCGAATATTGTAAAAAGTCCTCTTTTTGCATTTCCACAACCTTGATTTTTTTTTTACCACGTATACTACGAACAAATTGGTACCAATCATGAGGTATTCTTATTTCCATTTCAGATGAATCTTTCTTGGCCCTTTCGATTTTTGCGTGGTCAGAGTCACACTCAAGTCTTGAATGTCCCACTTCTGAAAACTTGTGTTCAATAGTTTTTAGATATTTAGATGTAGACAAGAACCACGAAAGAGCAGCTGCTACAATAGTATTTTTATTTTGACCGGGGCAGGAATCTGAGTAAAATATAACCGTATCTATATTGTTTGGTAAATCTCTCAAAAAATGGATAATACAAGATGCTATCTGATCTGCCCCGCGGTCCGACAAACCTTCATGCCACATAAAGCAGGTAGTGGATTCCGTACAACAATCTCTCATAGTAAAATTGTAGGTCCACAACTGCCTTTTGTAGTATACTTCACTGGTGGTCAATAATGGAGTAGGCAAATTTTGTTGCAGATCAAAGACAATAACCCGCTGATTTTCAGAATTTCTTGCATTTTCCTTGTCAGCTCTTTTTTCCTCATAAGCTTTTTCTGCTAATGCAAGGTGTCTTTCTTTCTCTGCTGTTTTTTGCTGCTTCTCTTCCTCGGTAGGGGCACTTTTAATTTCATTTTGTAACTTATCGCAAGTTTTACAAGTGTCGATGCTGGGGTTTTTGATTTTATAGCCTAGTTCATTAAATATTTTCGCGTATATAGGGTAGCTTATTGGTTTGTCTATTCCTTCGATTTTTCTTTTGGCGACATACATATCATACATTTTTACGATACTTAGTGTAGGTGACAAATACAGTTTTGAGGTGTGGCTTCTTGAATAGTGGCTCTGATATTTTGGAAAGCTGTTTATATGGTTTGTGGCTTCTAATCGTTCGTCCTCTCTTGAATTTACTGGCTTTTGTTTTCCTGTTGAAACATCGCCTATAAATCCTGTTTTGGAAGCACGTTTTTTTGTATAATTATGTCAACTTTTCCTCTAGTGATAGCATAGATATTTTGGAACATTTTCTTGCAAATATTTATTTCATTTCCCTTTACAGTAGTAAAATACATTGCTGTTATTTCCCTGAACTTTGTGTTACCAGTTTTGCTTCTTCCCTTTCGTTCAACTTTATTCTCTATTAATTTAATTCTGTCGCTTATAAATTGATCTTTGTTGGTTACATTTTTTAGGAAGTCATCAAAAACTATCTTTTGGCTTTCTGTTGCTACTTTATCCAGCACATTTTTTTCTGCAGCAGGTAGTAAGAGATACGAATTTTTTCGCTTGTACTAATACACCTTTTCGGGTTAGATATTCTTCGCCCCTTAATTTTTTTCTCTCATTAATTTTCTGTTAATCTTTTTTTTCTTCTTAGTTACTGGGTCTTTTTCTGTGAGCTCTTGCTCTTCAATTTCATTTCTGTCCTCTGTTTCTATTTCTAGTCTTCTTTTCTTTGTTTGAATTTCTCTATCAGTGGATTCTTCTGATGAAGAAATATTCTCAGGAATATATTCTCTATCGTCGTCGTCGTCGTTACTATCATAATCATAGTGACTGATTTCATCAATCGCTCTATTGCCCTTTTGATTACTACTACTTGGCTCATAAGATACAATAATGGTATTAGATTCAGAAATTATAATGTCATCATCAAGGTTGGGAATATTTTCAACAACTACTTTCCGAATATCGACACTGTTAACAGCTTTAGCCATTTCTAATATTCTTTTGCCTCGAGACATGATACTTAAAAGTGCCTAAAATTAAAAAAAAAAATAAGTTTGTTCCTATTTTACAACCGCATTTTTTTCTCAGAATCTGCTTGTGAAAAAAAAACATCTTAAAATTAAAAATTTTATTAATTTTGGTGCAAAAAGAGCATACCTACACTAAATTACAAAAACAAAAATATACTTAATGATTGTACACACATCAGTTTTTAATGTGTTTGCAATACTCAAGACACCGAGTTCTACTCATATTTTTACCCTATAATATTTAAGCATAATATCTTTTGCATGACATGGTGTGTTGTGATTGAATTAACACATGGTTTTTATATTAAATATATTCTAATATATCACACTTACCTGTAAAAATAACCTTTTTCTATAAAACCCCTTCTCACTTTAATTATCTACTGCATAAAACGTTTATAGAAAACACAGACTTTTAAATTCAAGACACTCTAACCTTAAATTATAAGTCGTCAAAACTTGATATGTCACATGAGACGTCTTACAAGCGCGGTCCAAACATGATAAGTGTGACATGTCATGTTTTGGCAAAGATCGAAAATACTTGCACCAACATATCATGTAATAAATTGCTTAACTGGTTGCCTAAATTTTAATGATCGACATATCAACTTTTGCCACATAAAACTTTACTTTAAGTTACATATCATGTACATAAAAAGTGAATAATGAAAAAAGTGACATATCAGCTTTTGGCAAATAACCACAGAATTTTATTTGAATAAATATTTATTATTGTTATTACATAATTGCTTATAAAAATTATAAAACCTAATTTTTAAAATAAATTTTTTCCGCAATGCTTCTTTTGTGGTCGAAAAATATGCAATTAAATTATTTTAAAATAAATATATAGAAAAAAAAACACAAACATTCTTAAAGTAAAATTAATGCTCTAAAAAGAAGTTGTTTGTTTTGAATAAAATATTTTTTTAAGTTATTCATAATTTAGGTTAAAGAAATTTACATTTTTCTTTATTGTTGAACCAAGTTTTTTACCCATTGAAACAAATTAATATATTACGTCATTAAAAATCATAATTTTAATAATCTTAACGCCTAAAATATCTAAACTTCATAATATATCCACACCTATTCCAGGTTAATAAATATTTGTTATACAAAAACGTAGATATACTTACTCTAAGACAGAAAATATACGTTTTCGTATAACAAATAGCTATTAAGCTAGAATAAGTTTGGATATATTATAAGAATCTAGATATTTGAGGCAAAAAGATTAATAGAATTATTATTTTTAATAATGTAATATATAAATTTGTTCCAATGAATAAAAAACCTTGTTCAAAAGCACTTAAATCTAAAAATATATCAATGTTTAAAGCTTGCTTATTTGAAAACAGTTCGTCTGGCAAAAATTTCCAATAAGGCGTTTTTTGTAGGCAATTTAATTTTGTAAAAATATATGTGCAAATACATTTTTATATTAATAGTTAGGAAGTTTTGACGCAAAAATTAAAGTACAAATAAAAAAATCTAAATTAAAGGATGGGGACCTCTAAATATTAATATTAAGGGCTCAAATATTCACGATATATTTTTTTTGTCACCCTTAACAATTGCAATATACAAGGTGATTCAAAAATCGATCACGAAACTTAAGGGGTAATTCTACTTGTCAAAATAAGGGTAGAGTTTCATATAATTTTTTTCAAAATGTCATATGTTTTCAAGTTACAAATAAATGCAATATGGCAAAAAAACCAAAATAAAAATTGAACTTTGACGGTAACTCGAAAACGAATGACATTTTGAAAAAAATTATATGAAGCTCTACCCTTATTTTGTCAAGTAGAATCACCCCTTAAGTTTCGTGATCGATTTTGAATCACCCTGAATTTATCAAAATTAAAATTTATTTTTCATAAATAAATGTGGACATGCCTCTTTTTAAATAAATACTGCTTAACTGGCAAGGGCAACTAAAAGACTTAAAGATAGTGCATAAATTTATGTAAGTTTTTTAATTTGAATTTGAAGGAACAAAGTTACGGTATACAAGTAATCAAATTCTTAAATTTCCTTAGTATCTCTCCAATTTAGCTGTAATATAATAGGTTGACTAAACAATGGATTATATTTTTATTATGTATCTTTTGCAACAACCCTTTTGTTTTATCTTATGCAGTAAAATTAAATTACAAAGTAAGCTTTTATTTTTTAGCGACAGTATAAAGAATAGACTTTTATTAAGGGACACAAAGAAAAATTATTGGAGAATAAAGCTCTCAGGTACAAAAATAAATAATTAAAAAATGTGAGATTTTAATATACAGGTTGTTTCCTAACTACGGTACAAAATTTAAGGGAATTATCTTATACGATCGTTTAAAAAAATCTGGAATAAGGTAATAAAGTAATTAAAAAAATTCAAAGTCATTTTAAAGATACAGCAGTTAAAAGAAGTTGTTCAAAGCGCTGACAGTCGGAGTCCACCCTATTGTGTACAGTCGGCTTGATACCTAGCACCCTTTTATACAAATATACTTTATACAAGTTTCTACAGACTTAAAAAAATCATTAAATATAATTAATTAACTAATTAATTAGCAAGAATACCCTATGGATCAGGCATCGCCGATTAAGGGTAAGTTGAGATTTTCATATTTTTAAGCGGACTTGAAATAAACGCGTTTCCCTCAAAACTGTGTTTTTTAAACTTTCCTCCATCATATCTCAAATAACGGCTTGACCGAATGACTTAAAATTTGTAGGGTACATTTAGCACATTGTACACGCATGAAATGAAGTAGTATTATCATACAAAAATTTTCAAAATTTTTATTCTTTTATAGCAAAAACCGAAAAAGAAACGCAAAATTCGCGATTTTTTTAATGTTTACCAAAAGTCCAATTGTTGGTATATTCATTTGATTGTAGTTCATTCCGTGCATTTAGGCTTACAGAATAAAACGCTGCTAATTTTTTTGGTTCAGATAAGCCAGTTAGCTGGAATCGTGGAGGAAGTGCGAGCTCATTTTTTCGAGGCGGGTTCGTTCAGAACGCTGTAACCTATGTTCTACAGAATATTTTTAGCTTAAAATTTATATATTTACTGTCAAAATATATGTTAATAAATAATAATAAACTAAAAGCTCTATCTATTTACTGGTCGTAGAAAAAATCCTACAAATTCTCTAAAAAACAGGCCGCCACATTGGATAACCCCTTAAGAGGGTTATTTCTAATGTCTTTCCATGAAAAAAGTTCCTATAAATATATGTTCAGAGTTCCTTCATTTCATCAGATACAGAGCGTTAAAGTTAAAAAAAGGAAAATTATTATTATTATTATTATTTTTAGTTTTTTTTATATCATGTTATCTATGTGTACTATTTAGAAGAAATTAAAGCAGTTTTAATTTTTATTCTTAATAAAAGTTATGTATGTGAAAGTCTTACCAATTTTATAGTTAAGATTTCAACTGTTAAGGTTATAATTATAATAATACTTTAAAAAGTTATCTCTGCATCACTTCCCTAAATAAGTATATTTTAAAAAATTTCACCAATTTATTAAAAAGGCAAAACAAAGCAAAAATAAGAAAAAATAGGCCATAGGCAAATACAAAGACCTAAATTTAAACAGGAAAAATTGTACAATTTGTCAACATCTTTTTCCTTTTAAAAGATACTAAAGGAAAAAAACGGTTTTAGTGAGACGATGCGTGACATTAAAAATCTTTTGCCCTCCATTCTTACCTCATTTTACAAAATGATTTACAAAGTAAAAATACCAATAATTTCGTTTTTTGTAACATTTATTTTAAATAATAGTAAGTTGGTGGGTTTCTCGTTTATGCAAATCTATGTTAAAAAATAAAATTATTAACATTAGTACAGGCAATGGAGAGCAAGTTACTCTTGATCATAATGCACAATTTTCTAGGAGTTTTTTTACAACCAGGTGCAGTAGGACGTAATGAATCTAAAACCACCAAATACTTACAAATATGGCGAACGGAAGTGCTGCCATTTTGCAAAAAACCGTTTGGGCCTGTATCTCTTTAACCTTGCACAATTATAAGGACCTTTATTATAGATAAATAAATTTTCTATCTTTTTTCTTGTATATTTTTTATTGTATTACTGTTCGTTTATTAACTTTTTTCCGATATTTCTTCTAATAATTGTTCAAACAATAAATTGCTAATGACTAAACTTTCAACCCACAAATCATTGGCAATTATAATCGTTTAAATAATAAATTGATAGTAATTAAACTTTTAAATCAATAAATTTTCTATAACTTTTAATTTAATTTTTGTAATCTAAAATTATTATTTTAGAAGTTATAATGCGTTCAATGTTGTACTACGAGGTTAATAAGATCGAAATATGCATAGCGTAATCCGAGAAACCATAGTAATATATTTGTTGGATAACGTGTTCAGGCCCACCTGACGTTAACTGCTCATTCACAGAATTTTTGAAATTAACTCGTAATAACTTCAAAAATATTAATTTAAAGAAAAAAAGTTAAAATTAAAGTTGTAGAAAATTTATTGGTTTAAAAGTTTAGTCATTAGCAATTTCTTGATTGAATAAAGAAAAATATTATTATCTATAATAAAGGTTCTTACACCAACACAAACCTATATATTCAAATAGAAAGGGGGATCTAGTGATACTATCTTAAAAGGCTTAAAACATTTGTCTTACCCAGACTTAACTTTTTTAATATCAGTTCAGTAATTTCCAAAAACATTTAGTCCTAATGGATGTTCCTAGCCTTAGTCATTTTTTACTTTTTTAAATATTAAAATATTATGTGGTAAATAAGTAAGATTTAGTTTTTTTGTTACTTCTGGTTTAGCCAAAAATGATAAAAACTTTCTTATCCGGTATATTTTTACTCATTTACATAAAAATGTCATTCGGTAAACGGTAAATTTTGGAATAAGTATAGTATTTTTCAAGGTATAAGAAACTGACTTGACTTGACTTAGGCGTGGAATGCAATAAAACCATAAATCTTCTCGGGTTTACCGTGCAGGGCCGTACTATACCCGATGAAGAAGTTAAAGCACTAAGTAAATTATTTTTTCTTTTATTTTATTAATTATTCTTTATTTTTAATATTTTAAAGTTGGTTGGGAACTAAATAAACCAAAATTTACAGTGATACTATATTTTAACAGTAAATAGTACTTACATTATATATACATACATTATACAAATTAAATAAACAAACCAAAATTTACAGTAGGTAGTACTATAATATTTTAACAGTAAATAATACTTACATTTAAGAACAAAATAAAACACACCCATATCTTACTCTAAATCAATTTCGCTATCACTACTATCTTCCAAATTAATAATCATTCTTTTTACAGGTTCTAGACTATTTATATTCATATACATAGAGCGATAAGAATTTTCAATTTTTTTAACGTGTTCAGTACAGTTTCTCCAATTTTCAGCGGTTACACGTTCGATTTCTTTTTTATCAGTATAATTACACTAGGATTTAAAGTTGGTGTATTATTGTGCGCGCGTATATTAGACTTAAGTTGATGCCATATCAACTCGATGGGATTGAAAATGCAGTAATATGGCGGAAGCCGAATTATTTCGTGACCTGCTGCCTCTGCAATATTATCGCAAACGTATTCTTTTTGAAATTGTAACATTTTAAAACCTCTAACAATTGTTTAACATTATAACTTTCATGGAAATAAATGTCACGGTCGAACAAAAAGTCTTGTATTTCCTTTTTTCTGCTGGTGGAACTTGGCACTTTATTCAACTGGCGACTATGGTAGGATGCATTATCCATCACAATACTGCTCTTTGGTGGTATATTCGGTAATAATTTGTTTTGAAACCAGTCCTCAAAAACTTCAGCAGTTGTATCGCAGTGGTAATCTAAGCTGGAATCTGAAATGTTTTTGGCTGCCAAGAATAAACAATTTGGTACCCAGCCGTTTTCTGACCCCGCATGAAGAATTGTTATTCTTTTGCCTTTATTTGACGGAGCTTTAGTGTGACAGTTTTTTGATTTATCAGTCCATCCTTTACTTGGTGTGTCATGGGTATCATACCATGTCTCATCTAGGTATATTATCGTTCGATTTTCCGATCTAGCCTTACTTATTTTTTCCAGAAATTCTATTCTAAGTTGTTGCAAGCGGTGTGATTCCATTATAACTTGCCGTTTGTCTATTTTTTAAATAAAAACCCCAGACGACGTAGAGTGCGCCACAACGTTGTAGTAGAACAACTTATGCCGCAATCATCCTCGGATAGCCTCGCTGAGAGCGATAATAATGTTGGAACTTTCTGCTCTTCGTACATCTGATAAATTTTCCGGCGGATTAGATCTTCATTGCATACATCAACAGATTTAGGTGCACCACTGTCTCTTCGCATTTTTCTATTCACAATTTTCCACACTGTACTTTGAGGAACGCCGGTTAAAGTTGATGTTTCCTTTAATGAAAAATGTTTTTCGTGGCCTCGCTCTACTAACTTTAAATAAACACTTTTAACAATTACTTTTGCCTCGACAGGCAAACACTTTCGGCTATTGCCTGAAACGGTTTTGGCACTGGACATCTTCAAAAACACTTTCGCTCTAGACTTTAATAATAATAACTGACAATATTTCAGAAAATATATAATAGGGCATCGCCCAACTCGGCCACAAAATGGGATTTATCAGGTATAAAGTCATCAGGTAGAGAGACCCGACCCTGTCACGGCCAATACTTTTATAGCTTTATTGCATGGCATTAGGCCGCCCTCATGTCAGGTCAGTTTCTTATACCTTGAAAAATACCATAGTTACTCCTTAGTTACATCTACCTAACATTTAAGTAAACATATTTAGAGGTTAGACGTCAAAAAATAGTCGAAATATCTATTCAAAGGGTAAAAATATAAATATAGTGTCTCATTTAAAATAGAAAAGTTAAAATTGTTTTCGGCTAAACTGAAATAATACACATTTAGGTGATATATCTACCTATTTTTAAAAAATAAAAAAAAACTATAGAGGACACCAGGTATTTAGGTTACATTTCCTCGAAAACTACTGCACCGATTTAAAAAAACTTAAAACCCTTTTAGACAAAGTATGAGTTGATCCTCTTTCTTATTTGAACTTTTTAGACGTTTGTGTTGGTGGGGGTGGGGCATAACCCTGGACAAGTAAATTTTGACACATAAATATGTCCTCCTAAAAATAAAAATCGACGTGATTTAGAATTTCTTAATGGGTATACAAATAACGGAATTATGCGGGGTGGTTAGTTTTAATTAGAATAAGACACCCACGGTACGTTAGTATTTAGGCTTTCAGCCTTCGTGGATTGTCCAAAGATAAAAACAAAAAAAAATACAAATTTATAAACAACCATATTAAATGTTTAAGAATTAAAGGTTTACCAATTAAAAAGAAAGAACTTTGTTTTGTAACAAAACAAAAATTAAATGAAAAAGAAAATGATATGTTTATCCTGTACCTTATTTTATGACATTTGATATTTAATCCTTCAATATTTATTATTTTGGAAAATGTATTCTAATGTTTACCTTATTACTTTGTTTTGTTCTGGTTTTTAACGTGCCTTTACATTAAATGATTTATTTTTAAAATGGCAAAGAAAATAGCCTTTGTAAGGTAAAAATCTCAAGATTATAAAAAGTCCTTAAATATTATAATTTATTAAGATAGCTTTCAACATGTTAACTTGAAAACAAGGAAAAATGTATAAAAACTAAATAATAATTTTTTCTTGGACTTCTTTTGTTCTGATTTTTAACGTGCCTTTACATTAAATGATTTGTTATTACATTTTTAAAATGGCAAGGAAATAGACTTTGTAAGGTAAAAATCCCAAGATTATAAAAATGTCCTTAAATATTATAATTTATTAAGATAGCTTTCAACATGTTAACTTGAAAACAAGGAAAAATGTATAAAACTAAATAATAATTTTTTCTTGGACATAACGTCTTTTTAATTCCTACTTTGCGGTCTTTTTATCTTAAATCAGAAAGAAAATTTGAAGTTATGCAGTTTCAACTAGAGCAAAATGCACTGGTCTCTGTTTCACTAGTCAGGTCGTGCTTTTCAATCCTAATTTTGTAACTTTCTTCTTTTCACGTTCATAATTTCATATTAAACTGAGAAACAACTAAACAAGTTTTTTGGCTATTGTTATAAGTCCTAAACAAAGTTGACCTACCTGTTCTTTTCAATTTTTTTCTTTATATATGAAGCCGTCATATAAGCTTAAAATTTTATCTTCAAGAAAATTTACTAAAAATTATTTTTAACAAATGAAAGTTTAAAACTTGAGTAGATAAAGGTAGAATATAAATGTTTAACTGCTATCACACATGAAATAAAATTGTTGCAAGAAGAATATAGATTTTCTTGGAAAAATATATATAAAAAAAACTTAAAAAAAAGCAATATTTTTGCTCCAAAAATTATATAATGTTTTTTACTATATATTCTTTACAGGGCCACATTAACCGTTAGAGGCGCCCTAGGCTGGAATTGCTTGGGCGCCTATTTTATTAAGAAAAAGGAAAACAAACATTTTGAAGAAGGGCGCCCCTAATTCAAATTAAAATTGTAGAGCAAAAAAAAAAAAAAAGGGTAATTTACTGCGTGGCGCCTATTTTCTTTCAGGGCGCCCCATTCCCAAATCAAATTATAGATCAAAAACAAACGACCAAAAAACCCATCCCCCTACATATTTTTTAAATCTCCCTTTTCTGGGGCCTATTTTTTCACGGCGCCCTAGGCTGTAGCCTAGTTAGCCTAGTGCTTAATACGGCACTGATTCTTTAAACAAATATACATTCTTTGAATTAAAAATAAATTGTTTTAAATTAAGAATATTAGGATAAGCGATATTTAAAAAACCTATTCTTACAGGAAAATAAAATGTCTTCAGCCAAACAAAGTAATATTGCTAGTCTCTACTTACAAAAAATTTGAGTTTGAGTAATCGCCTCAAGAAAATAACATCTACAAAGAAAGCAGTATTATTGTTAAGTTAAAAAAATAATGTTTACTTGACTGAATTTATTTTTATGCTTGTTCTAAAAGACGAGTACTTCATAACCTTTGAATATAAACTCAATATCTTTACCTACTACAAAATGGCGGTACTTTAAAATTTACCTGGATACCTAATTTGGATAGTCACCCAAAAATCTCATTTAAGATAATACCCATGTGATCTTTTGAGATGCCTACTGTCTCAGCAATCTCGCGCACTTTCAATGGACGGTCTGTCAATATGAGATCGTGGATTTTTGTTACGTTATCCTCTGTGGTGGCCGTTTTGGAACTTCTGGGCGTGGCTCATCAAAAACCGACGTGCAATTAGGTTGAAACTCGTTAAACCAATTTTGGCCATCGAAGGAGAAGAGTCAGGAGTCAGACAGCATTAAAGCTTGCTTTGAATTTGCTGTGCAACCTTCCTTTCAAAAACAAGAATTGAATCACCGACCGATATTGTTCTTTTTCCATTCGACTAAAATTTTGACAGTAGTCGTCTAAGAAAATATTCTAGACCATGGGTGGCCAACCGGTCGATCGCGACTATTAGTCCAGTCGATCGTGGCAAGGTAAAAAATATAAATATTTGAGTAATGCTTTAATGCTATCGTATCAGACCTCAAAATTCGCTCTAGTGATTTCAAAAAATTAAGAAGTTGGTGGAATTCATCAGTTATCCGTTTAATAATATCATTGATCATAGTGATTTATAATCGGTGAAAAATTTTGATTTTAAATTTGAGATAAAAAACAAACTTAAAGACATTGTTTGGTTTGGTAAAGATAAGTAATTAAAACATCCTTGTTACGCGACGTAGGTAAAGCTAGAAGATAATAACTAACCTAGATAATAATAGTTATTCTACGAGGATGGGAGTAAATCATTTACACATAAAACGACTAATTAGCAGTCTTATAATACCCCATATATTAGTACGCATATTAATCAGGATACAATTTAAAGCGGAACGAGGAGAAATTGGAGTAACAAGATGTAGGATTCGTATTTATACAGCGTGTTTAATTACATAGGTTAGAAACATTCTTTTAAGCAATTAAAATATCTCTTACACAAAAAGTATCATAAGATGTAATCTTTAGGTACGTACCGCCAAAGTACCTTTAAGGTACGTATCCAGTATCCACCAAAGAAACAAATAGGAACTTTTTGTTTATATTGCATGTTTTTTAAAAAAGTTTCATAATGTTCCAATAAGTTGGTTATTGTAACAAAATAAAAATATTTCTGTGTGTTTCGCGTTTTCATTTAAACTCGGCAAGATCAAAGGAAAAGTCAAAACAAGTACCAACAAATTTAGTTGTTGCTGCGGTGGAGACATCTAATTCTTCCACAACAATATATAAACGTAAGAAACGACAAACAAAATTAAAATTGTTCCTAATTTCAGTTGCTTTAGTGGAGACAAAAAGTTGAAATTTGTTGACATTTGTTTCGCAATTTTGAAACACAAAGCATTTAGTAGCAAAAAAATCCTCACTGTTGCTGTGGTAAATACGTAGCTTTAAAGGTACCAAAACAACAATGAGGATATTTTTTGTTACTAAAGTTAATAGTGTATCGCCATAGGGTTGCCTAAAAAATTATGGTCAAGGGTATATTTAATTTTAGATTTCAACCTTAAAATTTTTGACACACCAAGAATTTTGTTGAATTTGTTACAACATGTTCTAAAAAAAAAGAAATGCTGAATATTTGGTTTTATAGCAGTGCCATAAAACCTAACCAAATACACACATACAGTGTGTCTACGTAAGTTGTCGTTATATGGGAAACTTTTTAATATTTATTTTACAAAAAACTATTCTTTATAAAAAGTTTTGCATGGTCCAAAACCTAAAAAGCAACCATCAGATATCAAATTGTATCAGTCATCTACGAGGTTTGGCCAAAAATATAATTTTTTTGTAAGAGTATAGTACCTGTATTTTTGCTAATATTAAAAATTGTTAAATACAAAAAATCTTTAGAATTAAAAGGTACTTCTAAATATGCAATGTTGTTTAGTTACAAAAAAATAATTTGTTTTTTACTGCGATAATAGTCAAAATTTAGGTTTGTACATTAGTGCACCACATTTCACGATTATAAATGTCATGTGATAGTTTCAAATAAACTGTGTAAAATTGTTATATTTGATAATTGTATTTTAGGTTTTGGATCATGCAAATTTTTTTAAAAGGAATAATTTTTTAATCATTAATAAAAAAGTTTCCCATATGACGCCATCTTACGTAGATACACTGTTCATGCACAAAATTTTATAATTTTTAAATACATTTCTACAGGGCTAATTAAAAAAAAGTTGTTTTTCTCTATATTTATAAAAAGACTAACTACAGAAACGTGTTTAAAGCAATATTGTTCATTGAGGTTTTTCTTTACATTTTTTTATAACCACCATAAAAGGAATTCGTTCTGGACATAGCTTCGGGCGTTTTAAATATATATA
>JACEGR010010062.1:0-21427 GCA_014170235.1 Listronotus bonariensis
AACTTTTAAAGCGCTCTGTATAATTTGATAATATTTTAGTACGATGCATACTAGTAAAGACCTCTTAAAATAGTGCCCTCGAAACTTATGTCGCTTCTTTAGTTTGCCAGGGACGGACTAGTTTTTGCACATTATTGATGATATTTTTTACGCCCTGTATGGTGAAGACACAAAAAATATGTTTTTGGGTAGTTTAAACCTTTTGCTAAAAAAAGGTACTCTTGTTTGACATCGATAAAATGATCCGTTTTCGAGTAAAAAATTATTTTAACAATAAGAGTTTATTTTTGTTTAATAATACAATATTTTATTTTCGATGTAATTTGTAATTTTTGATTCAGTATTGAAGTCCTCTCGTAGCAGGTCAGGAATTTTTATTTTAAAAATAATTTTTACTCGAAAACGGCTCATTTTATCGATGTCAAACAAAAGTATCTTTTTTAGCAAAGGTTTAAACTACCCAAAAACATATTTTTGTGTCTTCACCATACAGGGCGTAAAAATATTATCAATAATGTGCGAAAACTAGTCTGTCCCTGGCAAACTAAAGAAGCGACATAAGTTTCAAGGGCACTATTTTAAGAGGTCTTTACTAGTATGCATCGTACTAAAATATTATCAAATTATACAGAGCGCTTTAAAAGTTATTCACGAAAAATCGATTTCTAGCTGCCCCCTTTAGGGGATCATATCTCCGCAGGGGGCTTAAACGGAAAAATTTTATAGGAACTTGTCGTGTTATTTTCATCTGTTCCATACGTGTGAGAGAGATTTCCACATTTTCCTGGACACCCTGTATAATAAAAGTCATAAAAAAATATAGGTATGCCACTGAATTCTTCGTAAAAATCCCTAAAAATTCTCTATTTGGATTTTTGACGTGATAACGTCTTTTAATCCCAAAACCAAAAAACATAACTCTTGTGCCGTTACTTCGCGCGTTCCATTGAAGGCTTGAAGTGCAAGCGAGAGCGCGGAACGAGCGACAAAGAGGCACAATCTCCGCGTCGTTCGACATCTGTTTCTCTTCTACTTGAGTGAGCGTGCAGTGAAAAGTGAATGTGGTTTCAATTGTTTATAGCAACGATAATGGCGGCGATAAAGGTAATGATTCTTTTGACGTTGTCACGTTCTTCTATCGTCAGTAAATTGACTATGCAGAGAACCGATTTTTTAACACCCTGTATGTAATGTATCACATAATTTTTAAACACCCTGTATGTAAATTGCTTATTGGAACATTAAGTTAGGGAATAAAATCAGACTATGCAAGCAAAAATATTTTTAGCATATCATGCGATTTATGCACAGACATTTAATATTATTCCACTTAAGACGGTTATAAAATGGGTTTGAGATTTTATAATATTATATTTCCAACACTGTATTTCGCATTTTATTACGCTTGCCTTGAAATGATAATAATTTTATTTTTTGATTTTATTAATTGACAAAAAAATATTTCAGATATTTAGGTGTTTTAACAATTTCTCTGTTTTTATAAATTGCGGCAATATTTCTATTATGCAAGAAGTAATAACTAAAAATCAACTATAAATCTATTGCTATGCGAAACCTTCCTTAAAACAGAATCGAGCCAATTTACTCATACGCATTTTAAATTGATATGATCTAATAAAATTTGTTCCGCAATTCTGACAAAATATAATCTACATATCTAAGTACAGTGACGGAATTAAAATCTCGTACACCTAATTTTTCCCAGTGTGATGTTGGCTTTTGCGTACCTGGATCACCTTGTAATATACCTTACTTGACAAATTGTTATCTGTCACACATTTCAAAATTATATTATTTTACTTTTTTTAATTTTGGAAAATGAATGAACTAGAGAAGGCGAGAGTAATTTATTACTCTATTCGAAGAAGGTGTTTCTCTGGGAAGAATAGCTCAGCAAGTTGGGAAACCAAGAAGCACTATTCAAAACCTCAGAACTAAATGGAAAAATACAGGATCATTGGAGAGAAGGGCTGGAAGTGGTAGAAGAAAAATTTCAAACGAAAAATCAAGATAATGATCTGATAGATTTTTTGCGAAACAATCCATTTCAGACAACTGTAGAAGCACACAACCAAACTAATTTTCCTGGGACAGTAAGAACGACAAGAAATAAAAAGCCATTTTTGACCGATATGAATAAAGAGCAAAGAATGGGGTTTGCACTGGAATATTTACCGCAAGGTATGGATTTTTGGGAAAGGGTAGTATTTACCGATGAGAAGATTTTTTAATCTTATTATAGCGGGCAGATTAGAGTGTATAGGCCGCAAAATACACGGTACGAAGAAAGATATACCCAACATGTTAAAACAAGTGGAAGATTTTCTGTTAATGTATGGGGGTATATGTCTTTCAGAGGGCTAGGCATATGCCACCGTATTCGAGAAAGATTTAATAGTCAAGCTTATATACACATATTCCAAAATGTTATGTTGCCATCGGTAAACAATATATTTGAAGAAGAAAATTTTATATACCAGCGTGACAACTGCCCCGTCCATACAGCAAGGAGAGTTTCGGACTGGCTACTGGAAACTAACATTTTATTGTTACCTTGGCCCTCAAGAAGCCCTGATACCAATCCAATCGAAAACGTTTGGGGATATATCGTAAAGGAAATTAACAAGAACAATGATTTCCATCCACAAAACAGTGATGATTTGTGTGGAATAAAATTGAAGAAACCTGGAATAATTACAATGTTCACTATGCACAAATGCTGATTGCATCAATGCCCACACGTTTAAACTTATTAGTGGAAAAAATGGTGCCGCTTTAAAATATTAAGCCAGTGTTTTTCTTTAATATTTGAATAAAATAACTATATATTTATTTTGAAGTTATGTATTTTATTGAATATTAATTAAGGTGATAAAAGGTAAAAAGCCAAGTTTACCAAAATATTGAAAATTGACATAAAATGTTAACCTAAGTGTAAGAAATTTTATTTCCATCACTGTACGTGATAAAATTTGGTCGGCAATCCGAGGTCACTACACTTTTGACACATAGACAAAGTATTGAAGAAAAAAAAGGTCCTTACCTTTTTAAAAATTATTAAACACCAGAAAAGATAAACAAGGTCCTAACCTTTCAGTATATATTTCTCTCCTGAGGGGGAGCGTCAAGAACAGGGCAATAATGCTCTATTTACACCCCCTTTCTACGAAAAAGCCATTCACACCTTTCCTGGGGGGGAGGGGAATTGCCCCCCTGCGTACGGCTCTGGTAAACATTAACGGAACTGGGAAAAATAAAATAAAATAATAAACATGTAAAAAATAATTATAAACATGTAAAAACTTTGCGCCCTCTTTACTTAGGCGTCGGCCACGATAACAAGCGTAAGCGTCGAGCGGAAGTATCAAATGCCTATGTTTCCAGTAGTAACTACAATATTTTGTGATAAACAGCGTCTTTAAACCAGTTTATATACATTAGAAACGCTCCGCGAATAATGTTTGCTCGTTCCGAGCGGTCAGCAGCAGGGCTTTTCGCTCTGGAATATTGCAGACGGCTGATTTAAAAAACAAGTTCTTTTATTCTCGCATTAAGATCGCGCTTTCACATTTTCCGCTCTACGCTGACCGCTTACGCTTGTGTATCGTGTCCGAAGCCTTAAGGTTTACACCACAAGAATAAATATATTAACCAGAAGGATATCTCTTTTACCTTGAGCGGAGCAGGCTGTGACCTTCGAGGGCTACTAAACCGAAATTCTAAACCGAAATTGCCAGTGCAGTAGTGAAAGGCGAAGCAACGACTCGGTAACGGTCAATGTATTTTATATAGTTTATTGCGATACGTTTTATTTTTCTGGACTATAATATTCTGTTTAGTGATTTTTCTGTGAATTGTGTAATTAATTACCTATCATGGAAGAAGAAAGAGAAAAAGTAGGCCTTGTTTGCAGTTTTAAAAATTGTAAAAACAAATCCTACGATGATGGTGCGAACAAATTTTACAGATTTTCTCAAGACGTTGAAGTATTGTAATACAAAAAAATTAATTCAAAAGTTTGAAAATATCTGCAAAAATACTAGTTTTTACATCCTTGTGAAAATTTTCCAATTAATTATTTAATTAAATTATTTGGTAGAGTTAGATTATTCCATACACTCAAATGTATAAACAAGAATTTAAAAAATGTTAAAAATAGAAAAATTGTCATATGGAAAAATAAATAGACACTTGTGTAAATTATATCTTGAATTTTATTTTTTTATAGTGAGCTCTATTCTACCAACCAAGCCCTTTCATTTGATACCCATATTGAGGTAGTTGTGAGAAAAAATATGTAATCCGCCATTTTGTGGCGGCGGCCATTTTGGATTTTAATTTTTTTATAGTGGGTTCTATTCTACCAATCAAGCCCTTCCATTTGATACCCATATTGAGGTATTTGTAAAAAAATGTAATCCGCCAATTTGTGGCGGCGGCCATCTTGATTTTTTTTATAGTGAGCTCTATTCTACCAACCAAACCCTTTCATTTGATACCCATATTGAGGTAGTTGTGAGAAAAAATATGTAATCCGCCGTTTTGTGGCGGCGGCCATTTGGATTTTAATTTTTTATAGTGGGTTTTATTCTACCATTCAAGCCCTTCCATTTGATACCCATATTGAGGTATTTGTGAAAAAAAAAAAAATATATAATCCGCCATTTTGTGGCGGTGGCCATCTTGGATTTTATTTTTTCATAGTGGGTTGTATTCTACCAATAAAGCCCTTTAATTTGATACCCATATTGAGGTTGTAGTAAAGTAATATGTAATCCGCCATTTTGTATCGGCGGCCATGTTGGATTTACAATCATAAAGAATATGTTATATTGTATTGTCATCAAGACTAAGGAAGTGTACCAAATTTCAGATCGATCGGTCGTCAGGAAGGGGTCAAATTTCAATTACTAAATTTGACCCAAAAAATAATTCCAAATAAATAACAAACAGGTCAAGTAAAACCGTTTAAAAATAGTTTTTACATCCTTGTGAACAATTTCCAATTAGTTATTTAATTAAATGGTTTGTTACAGTTAGACTATTCCATATCCTCAAATGGATAAATAGAAACTTCAAAAATATAAAAAATAAAAAATTGTCATATGCGAAAATAAATAGACACATTTCATAATAATTATTAATATATCTCAATACGACATATTATTAAAGCATCTGTTTTATTTGATTGCATAGATGTTATAAAATGCATTATAATAATATTAAAATATATTTTTAAGAGATAGGCGCCTAAACATGTTAATTTCTTAGGTACGCTCATGAAACGCCTGCAAAATATGCAGTTCGAGGTCATGAGACGCGCTAGGAGACATCAAAGAAGCCGCCTTCGAGATATCCTTCTGGTTAATATATTTATTCTTGTGGTTTACACTATCCTTGCTGGGTACCTAGTCACAAAAAAAGAGCACAAGGAAATTATTATTCGATGTTTTCATTAAAAAATAACTAGATCATTTTGATTTTTATTAATACACGATCTTGAATATCACCCTGTATAATTATCGGTAAAACAAAAAAGCGTCCAATGCTTACTAGCTCAACAATTATCGTAATTACACGAGGTGGCATCTTAGCAATTGCGCGAACATGCGGACCTATTCAGTTGACGCTGTGGCTTCGTTCGGAATCGACAGTGCCACCAACATAACTAAAATACTTTTTAAAAACCCGCATTAGTTCGAAACCGCGCCAAAAAACTAAGAGGATATGTTACATTTTGAAAATTCAAAAACCGTTTTTTATTAGTTACCTACGTATTGAACAAGGCGATTTTGGACGTCCTCCTTTCAGACCGGAACTAGTACTTCTAAACAAGCATTAGAAAAAATTAAAGTGATTTTGGTGGTATGTAGTCCTGACAATTTTTCTTTATTTTTTTAAAGCACACCCAAAGAGTCTTTAATTATTCATTCTTCCAATTTCAAAAAGGTGCATCTTTTTTTAATTACTCACTAATTATTCTATAACAATTTATACCTAAATAATGTAAAATAATAATTTTAAAATATACAGGGTGATTCAAAAATCGATCACAAAACTTAAGGGGTGATTCTACTTGACAAAATAAGGGTAGAGCTTCATATAATTTTTTTTTAATGTCATTCGTTTTCGAGTTACAAGCCGTCAAAGTTCAAGAATTATTTTGGTTTTTTCGTCATATTGCATTTATTTTTTAACCAATCCAGTTGATATTTGGCACACAAATCAAGCTTTGCAGATTATAAAATTTTAAGACAAAAGTACTTTTTTAAATACCGTCAGAGGGCACTTTACCTAAAACTTAAAATTTATTTACATCATAACTTTTTTATTTTGACAGATATCGCGCCATTTGATAGACAGCCAAAAACTTAAAAAATAAGGTACTCTTTATTAAAGTCGATAAACCTCACCGTTTAGGCACCAATAGACATCAAAGTTTTAATCAATTTCAATCAAATTACCTACATACATACAGGGTGTCCAGTAACTCAACCGACAAACTTTACAGGGCAATTCTACAACAGAAAATAAGAAAAAAACTTCATATAAACATATGTCCTAAACGTCTTAGTTTTTGAACTAGGGTGTGCTAAATATTAAAAAAAAACTTTTTTTTGAAATTTTCAACACCCTGTAGTTCAAAAACTAAGACGTTTAGGTCATATGATTATAAAAAGTTTTTTTCTTATTTTGTTAGTAGAAACGTTTGGTTAAGTTGGTCGGTTGAGTTACTGGACACCTCATGTATGTAGGTAATTTGATTGAAAGTGATAAAAACTTTGATGTCTATCTTCGTTAATTTTGCTTCGATTCATCTCAAATTTTTACACAATATTCTTAAAATGTTTTTTTTAATGTAGATATTAAAAAAATGTAAAAAAGTTTTAAAAACATACTCCGCCTTTTATTACATTCAATCTTTTGTGCGATGTTCAAAAACTTTAAATTTTCAAATCCAAACATACTTCTTACCCTGTGCTGTTTTTGCTGCTTTTTAGATATTAAGAAATAACGACATGGGCCTAATTTTTTTGCATAAAATCGCGATTTCCATGCCAAAAATTAGGAAGCGATGTTACATTTTAAAAATTAAAAAATCGTTTTTATCAGTAAAGCTTTGACCAAGGTGATTTAGGGGTTCCTCCTCTCAGACCACATTTAGTCCCCTTAAACAATCATAAAAAAATTAAAATGTTGTTTGGGGGTATGTAATTCAGAGAAATTTATTCGATTGAGATTACAAAATAAAAAGCTTTTTCTACAGTGGTAGATTGGTCTTAATGACATTTTATCCTTTACTCCACGTCAATGATTAGTCTGCTTCGAAATTTGGCTTCATTAACTGTTTCAAATATACAGTGCTTGTCTAAAGTCGAGACCCCCTTCCTAACTTTTGATTTGATCGGTATTTTTTATAAAAACCTAAGGACTTTAATAAGATAACCAGTGGCGCCGCCAGGGGGCAGGGGTGGCTCGGCCCCCTCCTAAAATTGCGTCCCCTCCTGTAAGGTGGAACGTAAGAAGCAAGTAAATCTAAGATATGAAAATAAGTAGTAAAATTAGGGAAGGACAGTCATTTGGACATTTAAGATTGTTTTTTGTTTGTCAAAATTATTGCGGGACACAAAACAGTATAACAGGTGACATCCATTGAAATATTAAATAATTTTTTTTTTTAGACATGAGGACTTTTTTGTCTTCAAAATTTCATACATCCCAAAAAATTTTTAGCCCCTTCCTAAAAACTTTCGGCCTCCTTGGCCATCCCTAAACCCAAAAGCTGGCGGCCACTAAAGGTAACATTAACCAAATTTTAGGCAAGGAACGACAGGTATAGGTATACAGAGTTTGGAAGCCATTTTAAAAAAATTGAAAGGGGGTATTGTGGCACATCATTTTAAAGCACCTGGTGAGTAGCTTACAACCCTAAAACCATAAGGTCAACATACCTTACCTACGAAAATGGCGGTGCTTTAACAATTACCTGATTAAGATCGCCTAACCACAATTGGCTATTTGTATTTAAAGCCCTGAAACATATTAATAGAATAGATACAACAAACAGATTCTGATATGAACCATTATATCATCATTAAAAACATTTAAAGATTCTACAAACACTGATTAAATATCTAATGATAGTTGTAGAATACATCATCCTGAATCAGAAGATGATAATTTAAAACACCACATTTGAAAATAAGTAAAGTGCATTTGAACTATATCAAGACTGGTAAAAGCAACTGTCAGAGCTTTTAAACATATGCCACACTAAACAAACTAGGTTTCACATTATATTCAATCGCCAATTTGATTTGCAACAAACAGGAGAGTTTGATCACTTAAACACACCAACAAACTGAAGTTTCACAAAACATTGAGGCAACATGCTCCACAGTCGACAGATGGCATGCACAACGATAGACTATTTGCCATTGGATAGCATGGGACCCAAGTCAACAGCTTTACACATTTGATTTTAAAGGACCAGTGTGGAGAATCACAGGAGAAAACAAGAACTGAATATGCAAACAAAATATTAGATTGTCAATAGGAGCAACTAAACAAAAACATAAATGGGACAGAAGGGCTAAAATAAAATACTAGAAGACTACATGGGGGTTCAGAAAACAAAAATTTTTAGTAAAACTTTGAAATACAAACCAGAATATTATTATAAAGCACAGCAAATTCACAGATTTTGAACAAAAAGAGCCAAATATTTAACTGAACGATACTTGATATCCAAAGAGACACAAGACACAAAGCCAGCAAGAGCAACGTCCCAGATATTATTCTTCTATACATTTGATGAAACAGGGACTGAGGCCTTTAAACACTAGCTGATCTAAATATTACTTTTGTAGGTATAACAAAGACAAAGCAACATTAAAATTTGAAACCACCTACTTTTGAGCATATCCTAAACAACTAGGTGGTCTCATGTTTTCAGGGAATAGAATTAGACACAGAGTTGAACCAGGCAACTAGCAATTTCAAATGAACACTGCACACATAATTACATAACCGTCAGATATGAATAGATGATAGTTAAAACCCTGATACTGAGTTTATTTAACATGTTAAAACATGATCAGAAATATCGAAATATATAATGAGACAGATCCTCAACAACTGGGATGCTTTAAGAAGCTAACTTTGGACAGGTGAGCTTGTTAGAACCATGTTGTCAATGATGACCATGGATCCCAAAGCTCATTCTTAGTCTTGTTCTTTACACTCCAGACATGTTTTTTTTTAGAGATGGTAATATTCCAGAGTTTCTTGATTGGAGCACACCCTGCACCTGATCCCATATTAGAAGAAGATCATTAGGAAAGAACCATCAAAACCTAATGTCAATAAATGTAAAGTACTGTTTTTGTAAATGACAATCCATAATAAACAAAGAGGACAATGAATCATCTGATTGTAGTAGTTCTGCCCTGTAGATTCTGGGAAGATTTGAGGCATGTCCCATCTCCCAACTGCACATGTGGGGACAAATGATATTATATTTTTGAAAGTTTACTTTAAAGGAACACTAGATACTATGATCACAATGATGTACTCTACAAACAGTCTGGGTCCGCAGGATGGTAGAACACAGCCAGAAAACCTGATGAAGCCTGCCACAGATCAGTAGGTCTGAAGAAGTCAAAACACTTTAAATGCATCAGATAACATACTCTTATGACATAGATTTCCGAGATAAGAGCTTAAGACTAGTAAGAAAGGCACTTGCACATCTCTTCTGCATGTGTTAACTAAACTAACTATAAACTTTAGAGTTAGAGAGCCAAAACTTCTTCTCATCTATGACAAACCAGACAGATAGAGCTACTGCTCTGCTGGGATTAAGAAACCAGACTGCAACAGGCCTTTGCATGCACCAATTGCAACTGACATTTCTTCTTACGTGACCATCAAACATGCAATAGTTTCAAAAAGGATTTGATATAAACACAGAACTGAGTCAGATTTCTTATATTCAGTTAGATTATTTACTTAGCACTATTGTATAACTTTCATTGCTGTTTTATCACATCTTACACAACATTTATATCATGTACATAATTTGTTATATATTTAACACCACTGTTATTTCCTGTATATCAAGATAACAACAAATAACAAATAAACATCCAATATGGCTGGCAGAAACTGTGGTTTCTCAAACACTATACCAAAGGCTTATAATCAACATCATATATATAAAAACACACAACTAAAACCATCGATTGAATGACTATCAAAATCAAACAAATCAGAGTCCGAACTAGTTTGAACATGTGAGTTCTGAACAACTAAATATTAACAACGGTATAAACTATATATAATCAAAATAAATACGGTAAATAAGATTATCAAACAAAAAGATAATGATTGATTCTCGCCACACTGAGGCTGCCAATGAACAGAATTGCAATCAATTGGGATACCTTATGTCCTTGAATAAAGGTCACTGAGCCTCATGAAAAACAACCCCTTCTCAGAAATAAATAAACCCCCATTCTTACAACAGTTTTTTTGTCATGGTTTGCATTTATATATGGCACAGACCTCAACCTGAGAGGTTCGAGGTTAGATCGCAGCGGCACCAACACGAGAGTGCGGCAGGCACTGCAAACTAAAAATGAGATGATCAACCAGGAGCTGAGCTCAGAAGGAGTTTCGCTGCATTTTTTTGTATGACATTGTAGAAAGATGGTCCCAACATGCTTTTATCAGCGCGAATCACAACTGATGAGAATTAGAAAACCGTTGTGTGAATTGCCACCGACAAATAGCATGAACTGCATATTCCTAAAACTGAACAGATATATTATAGCTGGAGGAGCACCACGCCAACACATGTCAACACGTGATTTGAGAGGAATCGATTTGGGAGCACAGATATTTTTAATTTGGTTTGAGAGTAACCACACATCAACTACCAGACTGGTAAACAGAAGGAGATGATTACATTTAAGGCTTTACTGTCGTGAAAACAGCCACTGCACTGACCACTTTCTTTTGTCTATCTTGAGAGAGATTGAGGGCTACAACCTCAGGCACAGATGGTAAAACCCTTCATCCAGCTACTTGATCCAAGTGCTTAATATTTAGTGATACATGGTACAAAAAAAGAATATTCTAGCAAAATTAAATTTAAAAATAATACAAAAAGACAGGGGAGTGTCGTCGCACCTGAATGACGAGGCCAAAGGTGCCACATCCTGAATACCCTAGACAAAGACAGCCAGAGAACCACGATTTTATTGTTAATTTGCACCCAATGCCCACAGCCACTGCAGATCACCACTTTACCAAAAAGATAATGATTAATTTGTCGGGTAATAATAGTTCTGAAATGGCTTAAACATAAATATATAACATTTAATCTCTTAGTTTATTATTACCCTTGATTACTAAGAAAAGTAAAGAGTTTAAATAATAAGAGCTATTGTTGTGTTTCCGATGCAGTCTCATGAAGTCCTCGCTACTTTTGTCAAAGATTTTTTACCTTTTTCTTTATCAGTTTTTGTACTTACAATTGCCTTCCTACTTTTTGCTACTTCTGAGTGTAAGGACAGATACAAGATTTTTTATAATTTACAAGGTTTTCCATTTTAATAATTCTAATATGTTTTGTCCTACACTGTATATCCTAAAAGATAAAAGCATTCTGATGAAAGATATGGATTCTGCAGAATCTACCCAACAAAACAGTGTTATTATTTGTTTTATACTGTTAAAAAATAAAAAAAAGTTGGGAAGATGTATCTCTATTACGCTTCTAAGAATAATTTAAAATTATTTTTCAGATTTGGATGGTCATATTTCCGAAACTAATTGAGATAGACACATCAAATGTAGTATTTTTCTAAAGCATTTTAAAAGATTTTTTTGGTGGTGATATAATATTCAGAGATATTCCATTTTAAAAATCATACCTATTGTCGTACCCTGTATATCATATGAGATAATAATCATCGGATTACTGATTAGAATACTACCGAATTAACCAAACAAGCTGACATTTTAGTTTATTTTGTACAATAAAAAATAATAATGTTAAGTAGGGTGTAAATTTGTAATAACATATAATAAGTTTTAGGTTTCTAAAAAGCATTTGTAATAATTTATAATATTTTTCCAGTAAAAGCACCTCATTTTAAGTTAGATTGGTAAGTTTCAGAATTTTGACCAAAAAATTAATTTCTATCCCATAGTGCGATGACCACCTGCATCAACCGGCATATCATAAAAGAAATATAGCAAAGGCGGCCGCGAAGACAAGCATGCCGATTTATTTGCTTTAAACTTTTTTGTGATTTTTTTCTCATCAAAGAGCACCGAATTTACATTTTTAAACTGTTCCTTCCTAAATTAAAGTTCGGTTTTATGATTTTTTAAATAAAGTTTTTGGCATCACCCTCTCACATACAATTGTACTTTTTTATTGGTTTCATTACTGTAGGTAGATACAATGGTACCAAAATAACATAATTTGGGTATAAGCATCAGGTAATTTTTTCAAGCAGGTACCATAAAGGTTCCTAATATTTAATTGAATTAACTTAAATATTTTATAAATTTTAGCTTTATTACCTATTCATAAAATTCCTTGTTACCTAGCTAATCTGTACCTGAAGGTTCTGCCAAGGTTTTTAGTGCATATCTACGTTAGCAAACATAACTAGTATGTTTCCTTGAGAATTAAAAGTGTAAAAATAAAATAAAAATGTTAAATAAACAGTTTTTAAGTGTAGAAAGTCTGTCTTTACTCTATCGGATGTGCTGCCTATTTATTAGAATTTATTTTTGATATAAGAGGTATGTTTTTTTTTTTATCTGCCAAACTTATAACTTAGGTGTCTTTGCAGAATGAACTCTTCGTACATTTTTTGAATTAAGTATAGAAGGAACAGTTTAAAAATGTAAATTCGGTGCTCTTTGATAAGAAAAAAATCACAAAAAAGTTTAAAGCAAATAAATCGGCATGCTTGTATTCGCGGCCGCCTTTGCTATATTTCTTTTATGATATGCCGGTTGATGCAGGTGGTTATCGCACTATGGGATAGAAATTAATTTTTTGGTCAAAATTCTGAAACTTACCAATCTAGCTTTTAAAATAAGGTGCTTTTTACTGGAAAAAATATATATAAATTTACACACCCCTTAACATTATTATTTTTTATTGTACAAAATAAACTAAAATGTCAGCTTATTTGGTTAATTCGGTAGTATTCTAATCAGTAATCCGATGATTATTATCTCATATGATATACAGGGTACTGACAATAGGTATGATTTTATTAAATGGAATACCCTGAATATTATATCACCACCAAAAAAATCTTTTAAAATGCTTTAAAAAAATACTACATTTGATGTGTCTATCTCAATTAGTTTCGGAAATATGACCATCCAAATATGAAAAATAATTTTAAATTATTCTTAGAAGCGTAATAGAGATACATCTTCCCAACTTTTTTTATTTTTTAACGTATAAAATAAATAAAAAACACTGTTTTGTTGGGTAGATTCTGTGGAATCCATATCTTTCATCAGAATGCTTTTATCTTTTAGGATATACAGTGTAGGACAAAACATATTAAATTTTAAAATGGAGAACCTTGTAAATTATGAAAAAATCTTGTATCTGTCCTTACACTCAGAAGTAGCAAAAAGTAGGAAGGCAATTGTAAGTACAAAAACTGATAAAGAAAAAAGGTAAAATAATCTTTGACAAAAGTAGCGAGACTTCGCGAGACTGCATCGGAAACACAACAATAGCTCTTATTATTTAAACTCTTTTACTTTTTTAGTATACAAGGCTAATAATAAACTTAGTAGATTAAATGTTGTATATTTTATGTTTACTTAAAATACATTTTCAAGTTTCTTATTACCCGAATAGAAGTCGTCATATCCTTTTATAATTTTGCGTACATGTAGTTTGGAGTATCTACTTTGAAATACACAGCATGAGCCATTAAAATTTCAAACTTGCTTTTGGCCAAAATAATGGATTTCTATCCCATAGTGTATCGGCGCGTCGTGGTAAAGGATAGCGGCGCCTTTGTATAAAATAGTCCGATTGCAGGCGGCCTTTTTATGTTTTTTTGTATTATTTTCAAAGGGTACCGAATTTGCGCTTTTAAAATGTTCTTACTATAACAAGATGAGCCTACAGGCGTGAAATTAGGATTTTCAATATTTATATTATTATTATAAATTAAAAATATGCAAATGCAAATTCCTCGTTCCCAAGATACAGGGCCTTACTTAAACTTGTGAAAAAAAATGCATTTTTTTGTTAATTATCTTAAATATCGTTGACCCAATTTTGTCTTAATTTGGTACTGGTTTTTATGGCGTGGGTTTTTAATTACATTTTTGGGTTCAGTGGGGTCTCAAGTGCGACAACTGAAGAAATATTTCTAACAAAAGAAACGGTACGCCACTGACTGTGTAAATGTGTGTAATATTTTTGTGATTTAAGCAAAAAAATAATACAGCTTTTGATGTCTCTTAATTTTATTTTTCGTATCTTGTTTAGTTTAAGAAAAAAAAAACACTTAATTTCATATTTTTAGACCATAAAATAAGTAGCATTGTGGGAATTTTCCCTTTTAAAAATTAGGTTTAGGTTTTTTATTAGCAATTATGTAACAAAAATATTAAATACTTATTTAAATAAGATTTTTCTAAAATAAATGTTTTTGAAAAGATCCTGTACTCTGAAGAACGAAAAACTCAGACTTATGCTTAATAAAACCTAATTTCTTATTTTCTGATGTAGAATCTGCCCTTATATTTTCTTAATAACATTCTGTAACACCATGTATATCAGATGCTATTGTCCTAAAGAGGAATACTTTAGTAACGAATATTATCTTGAAGTTAGCAAAAAGTTACCCCTCTCCCTCACGCCGAGAGAAAATCTAAGTTTTTAAAGCGAACCCCTTTTGTATTGTTCTGTTCTTTTGGTGAGTTAAATTAAATTTTATCGACAAATACCAAATTATCTAAAATATTCAAAAACTATAGCCAGTTGTTTTATATATAAATATATAATTATATAGCCGGGTGCTCAATTCTGAGTACTCTCCCACCCCCAATACCTTTCCTGGAGCTACAACATGACAAATCGGGAAGTTATCCGCCTCCACCTTATTTGTAAGGGGGACACTTAAAAATGAAGGCTTTAGCCTTCTTAGCCTGTCAAACTTTCAGTGGGGTGGGATACCCTTAGAATGTTGGGTCAAGCGAGACATCATTTGGGAAAGCTCCTGACGAGTACTTTATAACCCTAGAATATGAAGTCAACATCTTCACCCATTACAAAATGGTGATTTTAAAATTGATTAAATACCTGATTTGATGGCCATATTTCGAAACTAATAAAGTTAGATGTACCTAACGTGGTGTTTTCAAAGCTTTTTTAAAGGTCTTTTTAATGGTGATACTGGTAGTAATATACAGGGTAGAAGAAAAAGTACATATTTTTTATTTAAGAACCCTGTATATTATTTTACCATTAAAAAGACCTTTAAAAGAGCTTTAAGAAAACACCACATTAGGTACATCTAACTTTATTAGTTTCGGAAATATGGCCATCCAAATCAGGTATTTAGGTAATTTTTAAAGTACCGCCATTTTGTAATAGGTGAAGATATTGACTTCATATTCTAGGGTTATAAAGTACTCGTCAGGAGCTTTAAAATGATGTATCACTTGACCCCCATTCCCATTTAATATTCTAAGGGTGACATCTACCCTCCTAGGGGTTGAAACAAGAAGGCTAAAAATATTCATTTTAAGTGTCCCCCTTACAAATAAAATTGACGGGTCTTTCCGATTTGTCATATTTTTAACTCCAAGAAAGATATTAAGTGGTGTGGAAGTTTTCAAATTGACACCCGGTATATTATAATTTTAATTATATAACTTTTTTATGTTATAGACCAAGGTTAGTTCATATTTATAAGGTTGCGACATATCCTCAACTTTTAGGCGGTTCGAGGTCGGGGACGCAAGGAATGGCACTCCACGGAGAAAAGTTGGCAAGACTGGGTAAAATCAAAGCTGATGATCAATCCATTGGGCGTCTAGAATTCGCGCATTTCATTTTGCATTGTTTTGGAAGTGATATTTGTTGAAAGATGTAATTCTAAATGTTTTTTATTTAAAGTAAAAGAATTTACAACTTAATCATAATTAAAAACTGTTGTGTAAACGGTTGTTCTACTAATACGATAAACTGTATATCTCCGGCACTGAACAACATGGCCGTAGTAATTGGGAGATGTGACGTCATAACACGTCAAAGTAATATGGCCGAATGTCGCGACCCTATATAGACCGACTTTGTTATAGACTTTTAAATGCCTTTATAATTATCAGAAAAGCAAACATTTTTGGAAAATTTGGAATTTGTCGATAAAATATGATCAAATTCACGAAAAATTAAAACATAGGAAACTTCAATTTTTATTAGGGTAGACAAACCAAAAAAATCAACTTTTTTTGCAAATTTGATAAAAAATTCTTTATAAAAGTTTTCTTCTTATTTAGGCCAATGGCAATTGTATATATCTTGTTTGGCTTCCATATCCTACTTTTTATATTAAAAAAATGAAACTACAGCCTTGGATTCTTGGATATGTATTTTATTCTGCACCAAAGTCGCTCTATATAAGGTCACGACATTCGGCCATATTGCTTTGACGTATTATGACGTCATATCTCCCATTTTTCGGCCATGTTGTTTAGTGCCGGAGATATACAGTTTATTGTATTAGTAGAACAACCGTTTACACAACAGTTTTTAATTGTTATTAAGTTGTAAATTATTTTACTTTAAATAAAAAACATTTGGAATTACATCTTTCAACAAATATCACTTCCAAAACAATGCAAAATGAAATGCGCAAATTCTAGACGCCACTGGATTGATCTTCAGCTTTGATTTTTACCCAGTCTTGCCAACTTTTCTCCGAGAAGTGCCCTTCCTTGCGTCCCCGACCTCGAACCACCTAAAAGTTGAGGATATGTCGCAACCTTATAAATATAAACTAACCTTGTTCTGCACACAAAAACCTTTTAAAAAATTCAATATATCCTCTTAAACATATAGGAAATTAAACATATAAATTAACCTTAATAATATATATGCAAAATACTAGAATCATTTGTGAATTTAGTGAATTTACTATTTTTAGCCTGGCGTCCCAATATAGCAGAATAGACAAGGCGCAACTAGAAGAATATACTCCACATGCCCCAGCTCCACAGTTAAAACATGATCTATCTAGTCTAAAACATTTTTAATTGAAAAAAATTGCATGTACAGTCGTGCACAAGAAAAACTTCCCGTAGAAACCTACAGTGGTCGATAATAAAAAAGTGTAAACCTATAAAATCATCAAAATGCACCTTAGTGAAGTTAGTTTTAATAAGGCTGCTTTCATCGTAGTATTAAATGCCCTTTTGGTTTCGGGGCACCCAAAGGAAGAGCTGATGACCTCAATTTAGTGATTTTACATAATAACGATATCCATGGTAGGTTCTGAAGAGACAGAACTAAATTCTGGAATGTGCCAAGAGGTGCATAGGAATAAGAGTTGTATTGGTAAGTTTTATTTTAATTCTTTATTTAAAAAAATATTGATAATATCTCTGTAATTAATCTGTAACTCTCCTACGTATATAACGGTACGTATATGTAAGAATTAAAAAGCGGCATCTAATAATATTTATTCTCGAACCCATGGGTCCACATTTATTTCATTCTGAAAGCGATGCCACCAGGTACACAAAAAATGACAAAGTAAAGAAACCCTTTTGTGAACAATGATTTATTGCAGCAAAAAAATTCAACCGGCCGAGTTTCTAGTACCACGCCACCTGTCACTGGTTTTATAGTAGGACAGAAGCGAAATAAGAGGATGTTTTTTAAGTATGTGATACGTGTTTTAGCAATGTTTTTTTAATTATTTATCTAAAAATATGTAATCAGGCTCTGTCCGAGGCTATGTGCATTCGAAAAGGTTTGTTTACTTTATCATTTTTTGTGTACTTTGCGGTATTTCTTTCAAAATGTATTAAATGTGGACCCATCTATACTATTAACTGTATTACTGTACCTCGGTGTCTTGACTGTCACTTTTACATGAAAAGTCAATGTTTTAACACGCTTTTATTAGCTTGGGTTGTAACTATCTATCTATCTATCTATCTATGTAACGGAATCTTTGAGCCTAATTTTTACCAACTTCCAGCGATTCAATTTCTTTGAAACTTTGCACACGTATCAAGAACCGATGACAATGCAATAATTTAAAAACAGTATCCCGTTATCCTGATTAGGACCGCCAGGATAAATAAATTCCTTTACAGATCCTCTGTGTCTCTTGACAAAATGGCGAAGGAATTTTTAGTGAATAAACTGGAGCATTTAACTAATTGATATATCGAACTAAAATATGAAAAATAAATAATAGTTTAAAAAACTAAAAAACACGCTTTTATATGCAACCGAAATAAAAATTAGAAAATAATTTTTCATTACAAAGAGTTTGTCACTTCAGAATAAAAGCGTGGGGTGCTTAATATATTAAATGTTATAATTATTCTATTTGCAATTATTAAAAAGTTATGAAAAAATAGTAAAATGCACCCTACGCTTTTTTACTCTGAAGAAAGTCGATGTTTTGTAATACACACGAAGAAATTTATGCGCTAGCATTGGCTTTTCATGCAAATATTACAGTTTTGCATGATCGTCTGTGTCCCGGTTTAGAATGTTTAAACTATGATAAAAAAAAGCCTAAACCAAACTAAATTTAAGTATGACTGGATTAAAAATATGTCATTTGGTTTTAAAAAAATAGTATAGCTGTCAAAATATTTTAGTTGTATGTCCCCTACTGACTTTATATTGTTACAAAATTTTCACAATGTTTCAAAGCTTACTTTTCGAGAAATCGATCGCAGCAGTTCTCGGTGGGACACCCTGTATATTTCAATGAAGATTTATGGATGCCATATATGTCAAAAATATCTTACTATAAATAACTTAAAAATGTTCGAACCACAAGATCGTTTGACTAGGTAAGGTTGCCTCATTACGTCACATATATACCGGACTGCTGGTTCCTTAGCGCCAACATAGCAAACAAGGATGTCTGGACGGATAATGCTATGAGGGCGAAAGAGCGCGATATACAATATTTAAAAATCAGCTAGAATAATCATTGTTAAATAATTTATTAATAGGAAATAAAGAAGTTACGTTAACAACTGGAATTAACAGTATTTAAAAGTATTTCTTTAATATTGACAAAAAACACAAACTACACTGTTAAAAACTTCATTAAATAATGAGCAAAATACATATGTGACGTATGGTCCGCCATGTTGCAAGGCTTACGAGGCAACCTTACCTAGCGATCTTGTTCGAACCATTTACTTTTAACAAAATGTACTTACTAAGTTTTACCTTTAAACCGACGATAGGTATACATATATAGAAAATTTTATTTGGATATTTTAAACAATAAAAAGTTATAGGGGTGAGCCACCGGCTACCGACGCCGGTTTATAGGGTTACTTTTCTCCGAAACTACTTAACCGATTTAAAAACTAAATACCAGAAAAAAATATATTAAACTTTTTAAGATAAAGTATTATTTTTATAGTAGGAACATTTTAAAAGCGCAAATTCGGTACCCTTTGAAAATAATACACAAGAACATAAAAAAGGCCGCCTGCAATCGGACTATTTTATACAAGGGCGCCGCTATCCTTTACAGCGACGCGCCGATACACTATGGGATAGAAATACATTATTTTGGCCAAAAAGCAACTTTGAAATTTTAATGGCTTATGCTGTGTATTTCAAAGTAGATACTCCAAACTACATGTACGCAAAATTATAAAAGGATATGACGACTTTTATTGGGGTAATAAGAAACTTGAAAATGTATTTTAAGTAAACATAAATATACAAGATTTAATCTACTTAGTTTATTATTAGCTTTGTTTACTAAAAAAGTAAAAGAGTTTAAATAATAAGAGCTATTGTTGTGTTTCCGATGCAGTCTCGCGAAGTCTCGCTACTTTTGTCAAAGATTTTTTACCTTTTTCTTTATCAGTTTTTGTGCTTACAATTGGCTTCCTACTTTTTGCTACTTCTGAGTGTAAGGACAGATACAAGATTTTTATAATTTACAAGGTTTTCCATTTTAAAATTTAATATGTTTTGTCCTACACATATCCTAAAAGATAAAAGTATTCTCATGAAAGATATGGATTCTACAGAATCTACCCAACAAAACAGTATTTTTATTTATTTTATACGTTAAAAAATAAAATAAGTTGGAAAGATGTATCTCTATTACGCTTCTAAGAATAATTTAAAATTATTTTTCAGATTTGGATCGTCTCATTTCTGAAACTAGAGATAGATACATCAAATGTAGTATTTTTTAAAGCATTTTAAAAGATTTTTTAGTGGTGATATAATATTCAGGGTATTCCATTTAAAAAATCATATCTATTGATCGTACCCTGTATATCATATGAGATAATAATCATCGGATTACTGATTAGAATACTACCGAATTAACCAAACAAGCTGACATTTTAGTTTATTTTGTACAATAAAAAATAATATTGTTAAGGGGTGTAAATCTATAATAACATATAATAAGCTTTAGGTTTCCAAAAGCATTTGTAATAATTTATATTTTTCCAGTAAAAGCACCTCATTTTAAGTTAGATTGGTAAGTTTCAGAATTTTGACCAAAAAATTAATTTCTATCCCATAGTGCGATGACCAGCTGCATCAACCGGCATATCATAAAAGAAATATAGCAAAGGCGGCCGCAAAGACAAGCATGCTGATTTATTTGCTTTAAACTTTTTTGTGATTTTTTTCTTATCAAAGAGCACCGAATTTACATTTTTAAACTATTCCTTCTATACTTTATTTATTTATGGGTAAAAAATATTAATAAATCAATAAAAATAGATGAAGATTTCTTTAAAAATAATATTCTCATAAACTTCTGCAATTATGTCTTCAAGTTATTTCTAATATACATATTATACTCTAATTCTAATATAGCTTTTTTTTAGGTGGCTTTGCCAGGACAGCTCATGTGATAAGACAGTTCAGACAAAAAGCTCAGGAAGGTACAGGGCCCCCGTACTATATCTTAATGCCGGAGACACTTTCATTGGAACATCTTGGTTTAGTGTGTTCACATGGAACATATCGTCTGTTTTTATGAATGTTTTAAAGCCTGATGCAGTAGTAAGTACTTTTTCCTATGACTATTAAAAATGTTTACATTTTTTTATTTTTTTTAAAGGTAATATGGCTTATTATCCACGGCCGCCATAAGGT
>JACEGR010010063.1:0-21399 GCA_014170235.1 Listronotus bonariensis
CTAATTGTTTTGTTTTTATTAATTAGCAGACTATGGTATAAATCAAGCAAAATTATTTTTTAGAATATTCTTATTGTATTTAATTCTATTTCGTTTGTAGGTTTCTAAAGGGATGAAAAATGCTCTGTGTATCATTGTTCTATATACTTTGCAAGTTTGTGTTTAGAGACAGTGATAAGTGGTTTAAATCGTAGTGTCAGTAAATGCAGGTTTTCTATATCAAAGGAAAATTGGTTGTTCTTTTTAATCCCGATATATCAAGAAATTTGTAATTTATCGTTTCTTTTTTCCCAGCTAATAAGCTTTATTTTAGGTGAAGGCTATTAAGATGATTAAGTGTTAATTGTAAATCTAAATCGCTGCCTGTAAAACACTAGAATATCATCCACGTATACAGACCAAAACTTTATGTTTTGTAAAGAATCAGTTTAAAAATTTCTTCCAGATTAGACATAAGATTTCAGCTAGAAGTGGACTTAACAGTACGATAAGTCCCTTAACTGATAAAATGTCTGTTTATAGAATATTATATTACATAAAATAATTTTCTTGAATACAAAAATTAAACAATGTAATAATTTCGTTTTTACTTAATGGATTAATATTTTTATAAGTAAGAGTTTCTTCAATGATTAATAACAGTCACGATTAGGAACGTTAGGGAACATATTAACAACGTCAAAGGATACCAGTGTACGATATGGAAATTGTAAATTTTTAAGTTTTGTGTGAGTTGTACGGGCATTTTTTAATGTATATTGTGGACTAAAATTTTGAGATATCTTTATATATTATATTGTTATCAAGTAATTTACAAGAGGACTGTTTATATGTACGAACAACAGGACGATTAGGGCACATTATTTTGTGGTACATTAAGCCATATAACTTAGGGAGTAGGGTTCACCGTTTAAAATTTTTAAATTTATGTTGGACAACGCCCTGTATATCCTTTAACGTTGCTTTAATTTACATTCTGTATTTTAGAGGTAGGATCATTTTAAGGATACAAAGTTTTTTCTTTACTCTAGAAAATCATTAATTTTGGGTATATTCACCTTTAGTCTAAAGCTATAATAGGGCTTCCTTTGTCTGCTCGGGTAAACTTAAATCATTGTCTTTTATTTTGAAGTTGAATTGATTTAATAACTGTGTTTTGTGATAAATTGATTCTTGGCTTAATACTGTATTTTTCAAACACTAATTACTCTTTGGTAAATTTGAATCAGGAATATTTTCAGTGATGCTCTACCTCACATACACAAAGTTTCTAATCTGCAGGGATTGATATTGGGTTATGTTGGGACCACATTTCAAACTTGTTTCACTCTCTGAAAAAAGAATGTATCCGATAAATTAATAAACCTTTCATGAAATGGAGCACTGTTCTGGGATTTCTGGCTAGCGGGTTTGTTTTTATGTTTTCTACTAATCCATATTTTGAGACGTTTTTGTATTGAGTGGTATATTTTTATAAATGATTTCGGATATTATTGTTCGAGTTTTGTCATCTAATAAATCAATTCAATTGGGTGGGAGTTTATATGAGGTTAGAATGCAGAACAGCAATATGCAATGATAGGTTATCCTGACACTAAACCATCTTCTTTAGCCTTGTTTGAGCCAATAAATTTGACATTTCTCACTGTCTTCTTTGCTAGAGTGTTGTTGACTTGTAAATCTGGATGAACCCGGAGGATGACTTTATCATACATGAACACTGTTGGTTAGACAGGCATTTTGAACTGCTAACGTTCTTGGCGTAAATTTAAAATATAATGTGAGACTGTTCTGCTGCTAGCGTTTTTAAATACTGGATTGAGTTGTCCGTTACTTTGGCGATAGTCATTGAAATTAAAATGAGAAACAAGTCTTTATTTTCTATCACTATATTTATCAACATTGGCTGGTTTCGAAGCTTTTGCTACATTTCAAACTGATATTCTGACTTCACTTGCATTTGTATATATATACACGTACAATTGGTTAACACATTTAATAATAGTGCCTATTCTAAATTTTGAAAACTGTAAATAGTGGGCTGCTCCTCCAGGTCGGTCTGGTATTCAATAAATTTATTGAGGTTTTTATTAGCTTTGTAATTTCAATAGACTCTAAATATTAGTTTTTACTTTCCGATTGCAGTATCTAAAATTTTAAGATTATCGACATGGGAATGAACTGACCAGATGTTTATAAAGTGGTTGGCAAAGTTTGATTATTTTTAAAGTAGTACATATGACGATTTGTGTTCGCTAAACCTAATAGCCAAAATTTTCCTGTTTGCCCTACATATAAACTATTACATTCTTCACAATTTAAGCTATAGCTCCAGTTTGGCCCCAATGGTCAGTGTTTTCATGTATTAGCTAACTGGCTTTTTTGGGATGACTAAGGCAATTTTTAGTGTATTTTGTTAAGATGTGTGCTATTTTATCTGAAACTGGTCCAAATATGTTAGGGTATGGTATGTTGGGGTGCTGTGGGGTTTTATATGGGTATATGATTAAAGGCCTAATTGTTTTGAAGATTATTTTATGTACAGTAAACTACATTCATAAACGAACAGACGGACTAGCCCAACAAGGATCACCGTTAAGTCCACTTCTAGCCAATCTTTATGTCTAATCTGGAAGAATTTTAAAAAACTGATTGCGAAAAACATAAGTTTGGGTTCCAGATACGTGGATGATATTCTAGTGTGTTTACAGGTAACTGAGTTCGTTTAGTGCTTTTAATCATGCCCAACCTTACTAAAATAAAGTTTACAATGGAAAAAAGAAATCGATAACACCATAAATTTCCTTTGATATATCGATTTCCAAAAAGAACAACCTAATTAATATTTGATATATCTAAATACATTTACTGACACTACGATTTCAAATATAAGCCACCCCAAAACACACAAACTTGCAGCATATAGAACAATGATGCACAGAGCGACATACGCTGAAAACCACAAACGTGAAATGAATTAAATAATAAGAATTATCGCGAAAATAACGGTTTTGATTTAAGTACCATAGAATTGCCAATTAGTAGTAAAAACAAAAACAGTTAGCCCCGATCATATATACCCATATATAAAACCCAATAGCACCCCAACATACCATACCCTAGCATATTTTGGACCAGTTTCAAGATAAAATAGCACACATCTTAACAAAAAATATGTAATTTAAAAAAATTGCCTTTGTAGGCCATCCCAAGGAAGCTTCTCAGTTATTTTTTTAATGCTAAGGAAAAAACACTACCATTAAATAAATCTGGAGTTTATAGTTTAAATTGTGAAGAATGCAATAGTTTATATATGTAGGGCAAACAGGAAGGAATTTTAATATTAGGTTTAAGGAACACAAATCGTCATATGTACTAAATAAAAATAATTCAAACTTTGCCAACCCACTTTATGTAACATCTGGTCATTCATTCCCAAGTGTCGATAATCTTAAAATTTTATATACCGCAACCGAAAAGTAAAAAAACTTAGCATTTTAGGAGTCTATTGAAATTTACAAAGCCAATAAAAACCCCTCAATAAATTTATTGAATGACCAGGACCGACCTGAGGAGCAGCCCAACTATTTACAGTTTTCATAAAATTTAGAATAGGCACTATTATTAAAAATGTGTTAACCAATTGTACGTGTATATATATATACAAGTTTCAAGTAGTTTAGAATATTCAGTTTGAAAATGTAGCAAAGCTTCGAAACTGCAGTCACAAATGTTGATAAATATAGTGATAGAAAACAAAGTAATTTGTCTCATTTTAATTTAAAATGGACTATCACAAAGTAACGGACAACTCAATCCAGTATTAAGTTTTTATTCCAAACGATTTTGGAAATTTCCATTTGAAAGTAAGTATGCATTTCTATTACTACTCATTATTATTCCTTTTAATTATTTATTCATAATTTAACTTAACAAGCTACAAGAATAAAGATAATTTACATGTATTATCATTTACTAATATGTAATAAAATAGAGCGGTTAATTTAATCAAACGCCCCACCTTTATTGCGGCCTGTTATAAAAATCGGATGCATGCTTACCTGTAAATGTAAATTTAGCAGATAAGTATGAGGTTTGGAGGAAAATTGTTTCTTGGTAATTGCGAAACAGAGTGAATGATGATTGTTTTTCTGGTTCGAAAAACATCGCATACAAAATGTAAATGTGATATATCAAGTTCGTTTTTATCAATTAAATTACGGAGTGAGATTAAGCTAGCAAAACCAAATAGTCCGGCTTATAAAAAAACAAAGTTGATGATGGTGGGGCTTAAACACGAAACGTTCGATCTTAAATTTAGTGAGATCATTTTATAGAACAAAAATAGTGGCGAGATGTGTCGTTAAAATATCTCTTATATAAACCAAGAAAAAATAAAAGTGTTTTAGCAAAATTTCGGTTTAATCCGGATAATTCCGGAACGGCTGCAAATTTTTAAAACTGAATATTGTTAAAGCACAAAAATGCCAACCCTGTGCCTCTTACCGCTCCGAGATCCTAATGGTGTTTCTCGAATTTGTAACAGCCTGTATATGTCCAACTCTGTCTTTATTTCTAAGATAGTGGCTGTTATAGTTTTTCGAAAAGATCGGTATTTTTTAAATATCCCTAAGAACCCTCCAACTTTTGGTAATACTTATTTAATGTTATGAGGCGCTTGTAAAGCTCTACCCAGAATAAAATTATCGGGTCCAGTGGCGTCTTAGTGGTTACCACAGTCAATATTGTTGACAAAAGCATCGCCACTGACATTATAAAGATTTTTCATTTTTTCTGATTAAACAAATAAAATTGAACTGTTTGTCTCTATATTTTCCTTGTATCTAGTCGTTATCCAGAAGGAATATTAAAAACCACTTTGCTTCTTCTAAAAAGTACGCCTGAAAACAACATAATATAAAAAGCAAAAATGAAAATTAAACAATTATTTGCCTTTTAAATAAATAAGCAATCATAAATTTTGATCGAAAATCGCCATTTTTCTTATTATGGTCGCAATTGTTAATTTTTAAATTTTGGATTTTATTTTATGCTGTTTATGGCTACTTTTAGAATGACTCATGAGATACAAAGAAAAGCCACTATACCTACCTCACTTGGCACTAAGTTTAGACTATAGGTATTATGAAAATTATAGCTATTATTTTACAAATTGATAGATTTAAATGGTCATAATTCAATTCGAAGACTATTAAAGATAGATATTCGAAAACCTTTGTAATGGTGGTATAATATACAGGGTGTCCCAATTCAAAAAAGGAAGTTATATCAATATATTCGGTTAGCAAAATTGTTTTGTGTAATCGTCAAAACAGAAAAAATAACTCTGATAATTTACTGTACAAGTTGGTTTTAGGATCATTTTTTAAGTTATGAAATAAGAACAGTAATAGACATTTAAAATGTGGACAAGTTAGATTGGATGCCCTGTACATTACTTAACAGCAGCCAAAAACGCTGCTTTTTAAGTAAAAATAAAATAAATAAAGACCAGTGACGTTTTGTACCATATATATTTGTATGAATTATTTTTCAAGAAACACTGATGCTTTCACCTAAAAGACTAAATTATTTTTAAATCTCCAGAAAATTTGATCTCTGATTATTCCGGACCACTTTGATGCATGACATTTTGTTAATAAAAACTACACAAAAATAATTTTAAATTTTTAAGCTTAGTCCAGACCTACATACATTTGCCAGCCCGACAAACATGAAAACATTTGTATAAAAACTGTATAAAAGCTGTTTAAAATGTGTTTACAAACATGTGTTTAAATTCGAAATTCCCTTAGGATTACTGGTTTGTTTAAATGTTTTTAAACAGCTTTCATACAGTTTTTATACAAATGTTTTTATGTTTGGGGCAACGCAGGTCTGGACTAGGCCTAGGTTTTAAATGTTTATAATTTTTGTCAACATTTTCGCAAATTCGTCATACATCAAAGTGGTTTTTTTTCTTTGAAAACGGTGTATCAATCGGGAAAAAAGTTAAGAGATCAAATTTGATCCAAATTCCATGGGGATTTTAAAATTAAATTTTTATTTTAGGAAAAAGCAGTGGCGCACCATTTTTTTCTTTAAAATAGTCTATACAAATGTGGTACGGACGATCACTGGTAATTTTTAAAAAAAATACATAAAAGAAATGTCTTTAGCTGCTGTTAAGCAATGTACCAAAAAACCAATTAAATATCTAGAGCAGTGTTTAAAAGTTATTACATTTTTTTCTTACAATTTTCAAAACCCCTTTATCTCTTAAAGGGAAGCGTTTCCCGGACATGGGGTGTATAGAAAAAATAGGACTTATTTTCGACGAAAAATATGACATTCAATTTCGGAGCACCCTGTATATACATATAGGATGGACCAGGTTTTTCGTGACAAATTTCGACAGCGATGGGAAATATTTTTTTTATTAAAGAAATCTAAATAAACATATTTTCTAAATTGCTTTGTTTCAAGATACGGGACGATACAGTTTAATTTATTTTCAGCTTCTTTTTTTCCTTGTGTTACTTTTTTTACCTTTTTACCTTTCCTTAACGTTTAAAAATTACATTGTCAAGTAGTGTCAAAATGCCGCCCTTAAGTTTTCATTTACCGATCCACGCCCACAATGGGCATTCAGAAGGACCCAGCGGCTAAGCGGATGAGTCCTCCAGATGCGTCCATTATACATCCACTTATTTCTTGATTTGAAAAGTTTGAACCTTCAAGTAGAAGTCTTTGAGTGCTTATAGTATTCGAGAAAGGATTTTTAAGGTTTGCCACTCACACCAATTTTTCGGCAATTTTACCTATTTTTCGATAACAATGTATATATATTCAGTTGAAAGAAAAACCCTTACCGTTAAAAAATGGTTTATTATACAGAGGCTCTAAGACCATTTATAAGTAAGATATGGTTCTTCAAGTTTTTCAACTTTCAATTTTAATTTAATTTCTTGTTATACCATTTTTCCTTCTACATTTATACTCTATGATGTACAATAAAAAAGAAGCCTTATCTTTTAAATTGGTTTGTGTAAAAATGCTGAGGATAATAATAAACAAAATATGGTTAGTCAAAAGTGTCATACTGCAACGAGTTTAGATAATTTTTACATAAAATTTTCTTAACTTCTCGTTATATATTTTACCTTGTGCGTTTGGGTATATATACAGGTGTTCAGTTAGGGTGTACACTATCTATATCTCAAGAACCCTTGACCTCAGCCAATTGGCAAAAAAAAATTATAACAAAGAATGGCAACGAGGAATCGTCCAAAAATATTTTTAACTTTGCCGTGTGGCCGTAAGAGAGACGCAACTGTCAAAAGAATAATAACGGAATTTAGGATTGGACCAAGAATCCAGGTGAGATATGAGTTTGGCCCAACGCCATTGGTAGGCCCGAGGTGAATTTTCTATGAATTCGAGCTTAAACAAATTTTAGTTGGATCAATAATAAGGATGGGAAAAACAAATGAATGTTGTCCTTATTTAAATCGCTTTTATCTTGAAAACTTCTTAACCAATTTTAATGAACAAGGTGTCATATGTAAAGAATATTTTCGTCTCTTTTTAATAAACTTTTACACAGTGACGCGGAGTTAGTTTTTAAAAGAAATAAGAAGTTAGATATGGCGCTTTGTTCGCTGTTGTTAGAGTTTTCCTCCGATTTTTTCTAATATATCAAATAGATCGGTGTGCTTTTACCTTACAAATTGTAGAGTGAATAACAAAATCTGCATTTCGTGAAAACTATAATAGTATCTTTGTTCGTTTCAGATTATTATAATAACTGATTTTGGCAAAGCAAAAACAAATAAAACAGGTTTAATGTGGTTAATTATCTAACAAATAAATAAATATGGATTTAATTATAGCATATAAAGGAATCTGCTTACATTATCCAGATTAAAAAAATTAACTGACTTGAACGCTAATTGTGCAACTAATAGAACCACGAGTTAATGCTGGCTCTTATTTTTGTACACGCTTCTTGGTCTGTCAAAACAGCCACGCAGAAAAATAATAAAAACATTGCGTCTAGTTGTCAGCAATAAAAGCAGTGGCTATCATTTTGATTTGTTTGTTGTCTTGTCAAAGTAATTTCTTATATTTCCACTATTAAAGAGTAAAATGCCTTACAAATGAAGAAGCTTTGTTTCATGTACGTGTGTATTTTTGAGTGTTTCAAAATAATAGGCTTCAAGAGGTATGCTTTTGCAGTACCTAATCAGGCGCATCATTCCAGAAGCGTGTTTGCTCGTTTGTAAGGCGACTTAAGAAGAAAGAACAGACGAGATCAGCCATTCGGCTCCAAATAAGATTATCAGAGTCGAAATGAGACGAATATCATAACGTTTTAGCTTATATCAATGTTGGTCACATGCTAGTATTCATGAAATTTCGAGGTTTGAGGTTTTGGTTGGTTCCATTCATAGAAATATTGACGGATTTTGTATACATCCATATCATGTTGATTTTGCACCAAACTGCGGATACGGTTGACAACGCCCAAATTATTGTCATTATTACATAACACATGATAAGGACGATCGTTTTTGGATAAAGTGCTACTCGGACGGATGACGCCTCAGGCTCACCGCCAATAGGCGCGATTCTCCACAGCATTGCTGTGATGTGTGATATGGCTCTCACTGGATGCGTGAAGTTGTTGTCAGCATCATTGGACAGTGAATGTATGGTGCCAGATTGTTAAAGGAAAGATTATCAGCCACTATGTTGATAGAGCTCTAAATGGTGAAATTATACCGCTGATTTTGAATTGATGATCTGCCCCAGTTATTAAAACACAGCAGGCCCTCTCGCGACAAGAAGAAATTTATGATTTCCAGCGATGGTGTCCTACCTTTCCCAAATAGTGCGTACTACCTTGTTGCTCAGTCCCTTTCGGTGGATTGGAAGGAGAGGTTTTGTTCATTGGCCAGCTAGGTCTCCGGACTTGCTTTTGTCTCGATTTTAATTTATGGTAAGACTACCAAAGTCGTTCTGACTCGACCAACAACACGAGAAAAACTAACCAGTCGAGAGAAATAAATCTTTCTCAACAGCATATCCGTGGCGGAAATTAAGCATATCCACGTCCCAACACAACAAGGCTGCTGCTGTAGCCCAGGTGGCCCCGCATTAAATAAGTGCCCAATTTTTCTCAGTTTTGTTTTTGTTACTTGTTACCTGTTGTCTGTGTAAATTGTCTTTCATATTCATTTGTTGTTAGTGAATTGGTTAAGAAATTTACACAATAAAAATAAAATAAACTCGTTTTTTTGTTTTGCTTCTATTATCACCGGTTATTTTGGCAATAACTCAGAAACGAATAAAGATCATCGTTAGTTCAGCAAAATGTAGATTTTATTATTATTCACTCTTACAATTTGTAGGTAAAGCATATACGATCTGTGATATTTTAGAAAAAATTGAGAACTCTAACAACAGCGACCATCAACTTATTTTTATTAGCTTATATGTCACTGTGTAAAAGTTTATTAAAAGAGATGAAAATATTCTCTTTATATGACACCTTGTTCATTACTGTACCGGTTAAGAAGTTTTCAAGATATAGCGATTTAAATATGACAACATTCATTTGTTTTCCCATCCTTATTATTGATCCAATTAAAATTTGGTTTAAGCCGAATTCATAGAAAATTTACTCAGCTTTCCAATGGCGTTATCGTAAACTTATATCTTAATTTGAAAATTCTTTGGTCTAATTTTTAAATTTGTATTATTATTTTGACAGTTGCGCCTCTCACGGCCACATTGCAAAGTTAAAAATATTTTTGACGATTCCTCGCTGCCATCTTTTGTTATAATTTTTTTTTTGCCAATTGGCTGGAGGTCAAGGGTTCTTGAGATATAGATAGTGTACACCCTTAACTGAACACCCTGTATATTGCCAAGCAAAAATAAAGTCTTATTTTGTTTACCTAATTTAGTCACAATTCAAAAAAAAAATAATAATAATTTCTCAACATCTATTTCTTTCTCAGTCTTGTGTATCTTCTTCCCAAATCTCAGTTTTATCAGAGTTCTAGCAACTGATACCTAAGCACTCATTGCAGGACACACATGATACAATTAATACCTAATTTTCAAGCCACCATCAGTTTCTTTGTACATCCTTTTCGTACATCGACAGGCTATTTTTTAAAGTAAAACTTGTGTCGTATAAACTTTGATAGTAAATATTGGGATTAATCCATATTTTGCATTTTTTATGCTCATCTATATGCACCGGCGCGGCGTAACTACGGGAGAGCCGTATATGGTGTGTGTACATATAACGGATTGATTAACAGCGTCGGGGCCCCCTTCCAGGGTGCTGCCAGGCCCGCCCTAAGCCCCCCGAAGTTTAATGGCGAGTTACGCCTCATGCTCATATGAGACTAAAAAATAGTAACCTTGGCTGAAGAGTCACAATCGGGGTTGTCGAAATCATATACAAATTATCGGATCTATGCACATTTAAACGACGGGCTGTGCAGTGGCGGCGCCAGGTGGCGCGGTTGGGCGAGCGTCCAACCGAAATTGGTCTCGCCCATCCTGCTCAGCAAGAAACCAAGCAAGAAACACAAAAAACGTCCTGGTAAAAAAAAAAAAGAGCATCTATAACTCCGTTCACTATAAATTGAGAAAAACACCTCAAACAAATATATATTTCAGTGGTTTTAAAAGTCAGTAACCCTAGTTACCACAATATCACTGCTTTTTTATTAGTTTAAAAACTACAGTAACCGGGGTTACTTAGGTATTCCTTATCAATTTATAGTGACCATTATGTATTGGCCAAAAAGTATAATTCCTAAAAAATCATTTAATATATTTAAGCACATTCGAATCACGGTATTTGGGATGCCGTAGCACTAACAGTTAAAATAGCGATTAGTTGCCGTTTTTTAAAATATTTGTTTGAGAAAAAAGTTGGTTGAAAAGTTGTCTTAAAAATGATCCAAAGATTATCGGAAACTTGGTTATTTTTACGGTTTTGTAATTTTGGGAAATTTAATGTGTTAATTATTACCACCAAAATCAATTAACTTTCCGATAAAATCTTTGGATCATTTTACGAAACTTTTCTATGTACAACTTTTTCTCATAACAAATATTTAAAAAACGGCAGCGAATCGCGTTTTAGACTATAATTTAATGTGCTACGGCATCCTCTTAAATAAATAATCTATAGTCAAAATAACAAAAATGAACAGTATGTTGGGCCATGTCATTAAAAAGAGATTTTTAGTGCAAAAATACCTGAATATTTTATGAAAATGGCAAATTTCCTCCGTGTCAGTTTAATTAAAAATTTAAATTGCGTAATGCAATAACCAAAACTAAAAATGGCAGTAAAAATAAATAGTTTGTTCGTATCCATAGCCTATTGAAAACAATTTTTTGAAAAAAAAAAAAAATACGTACACATAAAATGTAACCAGAACTAAGGAAAAGTCATTTTTAAGTGTAGGTTTTTACCAACCCCGGTTTCACCGGAAATGACTGAACATTTGATTTTTAAATTAAGCACACTGTATATTTTTTGTTTTTCGGATTAATAATAAAAAAATATCCTAATATCAAATTCTTAACTTAAAATTATTTTAACATCGTAGGAGGTACATAAATACAAACTAAAGTCTTTTATTTTTCTCAAGTTTTAACGGAACACAAGCAATTGTTTTTACAAAATATTCTATTAGTTTCTGTTTTCATGGCAATTGCGATCAACTGCGATGTACGCCATGCAGTATCATAAAATATTATTTACCTACATAATAATTGTTTTTTTTTAGAAAATAAAGTGTCGTAGTGTTTTACATCATGGGATTCCCAGCAAACACTCTTTGCCGGCAATGTACATTTTTCATATTGGCATTGACGGCAAAAGCATTGGGCAATTGATGGCAATATTATGCCAACATCTTATACGCATTAAAAAGTCAACCCTTAAATAATCACTTAAATGCCAATAAACCTTACATGCATGCGAATCATTGCCGGCAAGACACACAAAAATGGCGGCATACCAATCCTGATTGAATAAAGCACGCGTGTTTTTGTTAAGCAAGCAAATAAATATTGGATTTTTTGAAGGCAAACCTTCAACGCATATTCATACTTTTTAAACCATATTATTAACATTGCTATTTAACTAACTTGTTAAAGCCATTTTTTGATCTGTTTTATTTATAATGGCAGCTAAACAACATTATTTTATGTTTTTACATAGTTTAAAGAAATGGCCTTTTCATAACATTTTATTGTTAAAAATCATGCAAATAAAAATTAGGGTCAAACAAAATGTTTATTATGTATTTTGGAGCGAATAAAAATAAAATGATGGTAAAATTAGCTACGTTAATTTCGACCGAAAGGTGACCGCTTTGTGCACTCTTGTTTTCTACGTGGTTTTCTAGCTTTTAGTTTCTTTTTAAAAGAAAGAGTTTTTAATAGACATAATTAAATGTATTCATTACCTAATAAGTGTGTTGTGTGAGTTAATTGGTGATGGCTAGTCGAGAAGGCAAGATATTCAAGTAGACTGTTAGGAGCTGTAAACATTTTGTTTAAAACTTTATTAAAAATTTTAAAGACGTGTTAATAAAACATATTATATATGTTTAATAGTTTTTTGACATACCGATAGATGGCGTAATGGACAAATAAACTACTACGTTTCTGCAATATCTTCGCTTTTTATCATCTAAACCGTACCCATTAGACAAAATAATTCAGAGAGCGGTCTGCGGTAGGTGATCTCACTTAGCTTTGAAAGAAATATCTTCGGCTAGTGTAAAAATCTGCATCTCCAAGTTGGACGAGTGTTCCGAGAGATGCTACTTTGCATTGCAAGGAAATTGCATGCAGTAAGGAGTTTTTCCTATTTTAATTTTCACAATAAAATATCGCATCATTTCTAGCTTTTTAAAAAAGTATATGCGACAATTTTCGTCAATAAGACAGTCAGCTTGCTGCTACTGGGAGTATCTGCATTTGCCCACTTTCGTGTCTTTTTGTTATCTTTTGCCAATAACTTATTAATGATGGATGCCATCATCTTAAACGCATTTTTTGCCAATAACTTATTAATGACGGATGCCATCACTTTATCTGCAACACGTACGGCCTAATAACGGCCAAGTGCCCACTTTCGCGTCTTTTTGATACCTTTTGCCAATGCCTTGCCATTAAAGAGTGTTTTGGCAATGCCAGTAAATTAAATGTACAACGCCGGCAAAAAATGTTATATGGGAAGAATAGGGTATAAAAACAGTTAAGGCGTTTGTTCTAATTTAAAAGACCTTGTTTTACTTTCCCAAAATTTTTGGCTACGAAATATACACTCCTGGACAAAAAAAACCGGTCAAACAAAATTTTTATCAAATTCAAATCTTAAATACATTTTTGTTTTTTGACGATTTTGAATTAAGTTTTGGTCTAGTTGTAGATCCTTCCATCAAGATTATTATTTATTATGGGGATTGCAAAAAGTTTTATAAAAATTAGGTGTTATACAGGGAAGAGCCAAATTTTGTATTTTGCCCAAATTTTGGAACACTCTGTGGAATAATTTAAGGTCACAATTTTTACCAGTGTATTGTATTTGATCATCTTTTTTTTTTAATTTCCTTTTCTTTTATTTATACCTATCAGTATCTCTCTTTCTAAATGAAAATACAAATTCTTTAAATAGGACTATGAAATTGTGTGTGCAAGTTATAATTTTACATCTGCCTTAATTTTTTTATTTTTGATAATGATATGAAGCTAAACTTTTATTATTTTCAAAAGAGCACACTTTAAGGTTTTTAACTATGGTTTTCAAAATTATATCGTGTAAGGTGACGGCCGTTAGCAGCGACACACATGCGAAGGCGTTCCTAGAAGTTCCGCATCACTTTTATCACCATGTCTTGAGGAATAGCAGCAGTTTCATCTCGGATCGCTGTCTTGATTTAGGAAAGTCAAGAACCAGTTGCCCTTAAGTTAGCAACCCATTTAAAAATTGTTTTCCGGTCTGGAACAGAGGCATTCGGAGGCAGGAAGCGCGTACGAAAATACTCTTTTCGACGCGGTGACACATTCGTCATTTTTGAATAATAGCTCAATAACAAATCAATGCTGGTCACCAGACCAAGACATAGCGCCTAGTAACAAACCTTATCAATCGCCCAAGCTGAATGTGACCATTCCCACCAATGTCCAACTCCCATTACCGATGTTCTAGCCTGAGTGAAATGTGGGAGTCCATTCTGCCACACCCTGTATTAGAAATGATCAAAACTCTAATTTAAGTGTGGAGGATTGTGTTCAAAAATGTGCGTTGATGACTGGGGTGGAAAAAGCGACAATTTACAGAATTTTTAAATAAGAAAAAGAGGGAGGTATAATTCCACCAAAAAGGCGATGGGCACAAGTGAAAGGTGAAGTAGCCAGAAATAATACTACGTTTAAACTAGTAGATATAAAAACAACTATTTCAAATTGCCATATCTAATGCTTCCCAGAAAACTGGAAAAAAATGTGTCGAACATGTATTAGAAGTAGAAAATAAAATGTGGTCTTTGGATATAATAGTAGAGTACAACTGTTAAACCTCTAATTATTATACAAGTAGACTCATATATGACTCAAGAAGTGATAGTATGTCAGATATGGAAGAATGTGAATAACTAGATGTAGATTATGTAGCATATTTAATTAGGTATAAATTATATTTTAAATAATTATTTTTGACAATGCATTTTTTAATGTGTATTATTAAAATGGTTATTATTAACTATAATTATACCAACTGTACAACATTGATATACTATAAATTTTAAAATAATTTTTACACATATAAAAATAAACAAGATTTTCATTTTACCTAAACTGTTTAAAAAGGGTAAGTTCTCAAAAATAAACTCAAGCGCACCGCCACTGTCAAGGTTTTTATCACATTATTCCCACGTAAGTACAGGTAAACATCTGTTATTCCTTTGTATTTAACCCAAGAGCTTGACGAATATTAGAACGGAGTCTGCCGGCCTAAAATTATAATGCCTTATCAGTACATTACAGGTAGTATTGAAGAAAAATATTTATACTCGAACTAACACAGAAAGAGAATTGCCATAAAAATTAAATGATTTATTACTCTCTCTTGCAACGAAACAGGGTATATCATTAGTATGTATTTAAAAATTAGAGGGTGCTATATTATTCAAGGTGTGCCAAAAGTTTTTTAATATAAAACCGCTCTTTTTATCCGGTAAACTAATGGGTAAAGGTCGCGATCCCTTCCTATTCGGATCCAGTACTGTAATATATTTCAAAATGTTCATCGATTTTGGGTGGCTAATTGTCGTCTTAGGGTGGCCAAGCTCCCCTTATAACGCTCCTTATTCCTCTTGTATATTTTGCTGCCCACCCTCCAAATTTTTCTGCCGGGTATCGCCCACTGATCTGAAAAATAATACTGCGGTCGTGGGTAATGGGGGTGGGTAATGAGCGTGGGTAATAGGCCATATTACCAGTTTAAAATCACATTAATGATGTATACATTATTAAACCGTTGTAGAAAAAATTCAAAATAAAAAGAAATTACTTAAAAATTTAAAAACAAAATCTTTGCAGTATACACTTTGACTAACCATATATTGCCTAAAATTACCCTCAGCATTTTTTACAATATATATTACGGTAAGCAAGGTAAAGAAATAATTCTTTCTTTTTAAAAAGTTACAACGAGGAATTAAAAAGATATACATAAAGATTAGGAAAAATTGTTGGAAGAACAAAGACTTGAAGAACCATATAAACAGTTTAGAGCCTCTTACAATAAACCATTTTAACTATATTTTTTTCTCTTTCAACTAAGCGTAACATTGCCTATACAAAAAACTGCGTATAAAAGATTTACAGAACACTGTTTGCCAAAAAATAGGTAAAACTGACGAAAAATAATGCACTAAAAATCGTTTCTTGAATACTCTATATAAACTCTGAAGACTTCTACCTTGCGCTATTTTGCAAACAAAAAAAAGAAAAGTTTTTTTTATTTATAAACCAATGCCTATACCTAAACCCCCTTGAAAATAGTTATAGGGCAAAATCCAAAAAAAATATAACAAACGCGTTTTTCTCGTGTTTTTTTTTGCTTCATTTTTTAGGAATATATTTTTGTCAAAAATAAATTTGTTTTAATTCGGCAAGCGTTATTCAATGAATAATTTCCTACAACTGTTCTGTTAACTACTATATACCTGGAAAAAATGCGTGGTTTTCGACCTAACCTCAAAAAACTTAAAAGGGGATGTTTCACCCCGATATCAAAAACGCACCCCTCTAAATGGTGGCACTCTGCGGTTTTTTAATATTTGGGGGTCCATTGACCATATAAATTAATAAAACCCCTTTACCCTCTTTTTTGTACATAATCAATAGTCTAGAAAAAAAGAAACTAAAAATAAATTACACTACTACTTTACCCCGTATCTTGGAAATAAAAAATTAAGAAAATATGTTTATTTAGATTTTTTTATAAAAAAAAAAAAAACGTTTTCCTTCGACTGTCTAAGTTTGTCACGAAAAACCTGGTCCACCCTGTATAATACATCATACCAGCTTTTGCTTTAGCTAAAATGATAAAGGCACTAATAAAAATTGCCGTATATGATATACAGGATAAGTCATAAAAGCAAAAATATTATTTTGATATACAAATACATCCCAAAAGATATATATCTACCTAATTCAAAAGCATTTTGGTAAATACGCCACTAGAAAATTGGGTTAAATAAAAAAAAGTTAATTTATTTTATTTATTATAATGCAGTGGGAAATTATTATTTATTAATGATATTGTTTTATTTCATTTTACCTTGAGACAGTTATTGCCACCAAAACGCTGACATACATAGGTACCTCCAAGTACCTAAAGTTTTGTATTTTGAACGATTCAAAAAAAAAAAAAATCATAAAATTTGGCTTTATCTGAAAAGATAAAAGTAATGATAAGAATCGTCATATGGTATACAGGGAGATTAAAAATTGCGGGAATATTATTTAATTATTCCTTCCTTTGGCTTATTCTTTCTCACAGAACAAAAAAAATAGATTTAAAAAATGTTTATATTTTTTATAAATAAGTTGCAGTTGTTATACAAAGTTTTAATAAACAAATTCAAAAAGTTTAGGAAGTCATTCCTTGTTCAAAATAAATGATAGTTTGCTTTATATACATGATGGGGTCAAAAGTCAACCATCTGGGAGATATCGCGAAAAAAATTAACAATAAATTATCTTTATTTTTTATCTTTTTTTTTCACCCTTGCGGGGTCATCCCACCCAGGTCCGACGACCGCCCCCTAGGTGGTGCACTGCAGCCTGAAGGCTTATTGTACCTTGACCCCTACTCCTTCTCATTCACACACCATTCATTCCATAACTTGGATGGTTGTTGCTCGGTCCGCTTCCCCGAGCAGAACACCGTGTGCCGCTGCCCAAAATACCGCTGTCGCCGGAGCCGGACACCCATCCAAATTATGGGCGCGCATTCCACTGCTTAACTCCGGAGATCGACGCTCGCCGATACAACCGAAGCCGCCACAAGCGCGCCCTTTTTTATCTTAAAAAAAAAAAAAAAAACGAAAGAGTATTTTGCTTAAACTGCAGAGAAATGTTAAATAAAAAAATGCCTTAATAGGTGACAGCAGATAGGTAAATAGATACATATAGATAAATACATTTTCCCGTCCTGACGTTAAAACTTTTGGATTTGAAATTGGTAAATTTAATAAAGAAAAATTAAAGTTATTAAATGTTAATTATTTTTATTTTTTTAGTTCATTGCGTAAATCTCTCCTTAAATTCAGCTGGCAAGAATAATGGAGGTGGTTCATTTCCAAGAATTCTAAAAAATTGTAAAAAATATTCAGAGGTGTATTTTTTAAATAGCCATATTTCCGTAAAATTTCATTATTCTAGCGCTTTTCGTTTTGGGATAAGAAAATTTAAACTTTTGTCGCCATTTTTGTACTGCATTATCTTGGTTGACTTATAACCCAATGTCTATAAAGCAAACTACCCTTTATTTTGAACAAGGAATCACCTAAGGTTTTTGGCATTTGTTTAGAAACATCCAGTAAAATACCTTCTTCAAAGTAATGAACAATTTACCAATGTCAAAAAGTTCCTCCTTCCTGTTGGTGTTCTAAGATGCTAATGATGTTAAAAAATCCTTGTACAATAGTTATATTGATTTACATGTTTTTGGGTGCCTATTATAAATCTGAAGTCACCTTTTCAACAAAATATTAAATCACCCACAGCTTTTTAGTGGGCAAGATCAAAAGCTTTCTTGTAAGAATGGGGTCATTATTAAGGCGAATGTCCCTTTTTTAAATGGAATCATTATTGTCAATATTTGTAGCAGTAAGAGTTTGATTAACAACACAAACAGTGTATACAGATCTAAAGAAATAATTCCTGGGAGGAAAAGGGTGCAACTATAGTTGTGATATGTTAACATAAAAGTATCACTATTTCCCACACACCTTCTTTAGTTCTGGAATCAAATTTAAAAATATTTAGGAACTAAACTCCATTAGTGCTAGGATTATATTTTAGACTGATACAATGTAATGTTTTAACATATATATATTTTCTTTTTTGTTACAAATATATTATTTTAAAATTATAAGCCACTGATAAACAAGGTAATTTTTAATTTTTAACATAATCACAACTTCTAGATTTCTTGTATATTAAAAATTATCTTCATCCATGGGATCTAAATTTTAATATTAGGACTAGGGAGGCCACATAATGTTACCTAATTGTACTTTTTTATTAGTTTAAAATTTTATTGTTTTTTTTCAAATATATAAAGTTTTTAATCAGTGACACCATTTTTTGCCATGTTTAACTGCTACTAAATTATTAATTAAAAATGTGAAGACACCAACTCCCAGCATAACTTATGTAATATACATTTCATACCTACTTAAATCAACATTATATAACAAAAAAAAAAAAAAGAATAAATATGTCAGATCATGTACTACTTGGAAACAATGGTTCATTTTTAACTATTAGTGGTGTATCCAAAGATGTGGCCTGCGGAGAGTCTATGACAGCTTGGCTTAACAATTCAGAGTCTGCCAAATTATCTTGGTTTTCAAGTGATTCATCAAAAAGCTCTGTAAAATCTATTAAATTGTTTGCTGGAGTTAGTTCATTTCCAGACACTAGTGGATCAGTGGCTTCTTCACTTGGAGTTTCCTTGTTGTTTAGTGTGCTTCGGATTCCATATTCTGGATCATTTTCATTAAATAGTCCCAATAAAGCATTCGCATCAAAAGTGCCAACACCATTTAGAATTTCCTTTAACTGATCTAATTCAGTCTCTGCATTATCTAAATGCAGGTCAAGATCTTCTCTAAAATTTTCATTGGTATTGGTACATTGTGCATTTGAGTCAATTTTATTTTGGTTACTTTTAGTAGCTATCTGCATAGCTGGTTGGGGTAAAGGGTTATTTATCTGCTTAGTATTTAATGACTTTTACCAATTGTGGCATTTTTCCTCCTAAGGCACTAAGATTGTATGATCCAGAATTTATTAAATTACTTATAAGAGTATTGCTGTTGTTAGGATTAATAAATATTTTTCTGTAGCTTCAGTGTTGTTAGATAATGTATTCAACAAATTTACTTCTTGATTTGCCTGGCCTTCTATATCTATATATTCTGGTTTGTCCCAAAGCATATCATTTGTACTTAAACCTTCTTGGTTAACCACTTCGGTTTGTACATTCTGATCATCAGTTAATGGGGAATTCACAACCTTAGATGAACGATCTGATGATACAGAAGTGGATGATGTCACTGGACTATTAATCAAAGGTAGTTCTTCCATTTCCTCAACATCTTGTTCAAGTAAATGATCAGGAGAAACTTCAATTTCGTTATCCAACTCAAATATTGTAGGGCCAGGATCACTTGTGCGGATATTTTTGCTAGATTTAATTTTTTTATTTGGGCTTTCATGAAGCATAAGGGGCATTCGCCTTTTGACTCCCACACCCATTCTAGCTGATGCACTTGGCTGAACCAATGTGACAAGGAACTGAATAAGTTTATTAACAATCTGTTGTTGTTTTTATGTTTTTGTCTTAACAAAGCTAATTCCCTCCACAAAACCGCATTTTCTTGCTTCATGGCAGAAAGCTGAGAGTCAACACTAGCCTGTCTACCACGAAGTTGCTTAACATCAGAAAGACATTTATTCAAATCATCATTTCTCAAAATCCCACCACCTTGATTATCTTGTCCTTTTGCACTGGTACCTTTTCTTTTAATATTGACTAGTTTTTCAGGCTGATCCTTTTGAAAATAAGGATGATAAAACTGTATTTCATCTTTGTCAGCATCCATGCTGCCATTTTCTACTGTAGTGATCTTGTGAAATCCATACATGTTTAGTTGTCTAACAAAACTACTCATATTGTTATGTTTATAATATAGTGGCAACAATTCATACCAAAATTGGGCCTGATTCTGAATAATAAAACTATTCCCACTCTGGCTCCAGCTTATAAGATGGTCAGTAGCTGGATCGTCTACCATCTTCCATAATTTACCTAAAAGGCTGGTATATTTGTATTTTTCTGCCAACGGCTGCATAATTTCAAAGATCTAAAGCCTCATACAATTATAATGATAAAATTTTATCACGAATAAAAAAGTTATTAAATTATTTAATAGAAATAAGTAGATTTTTCAAGTGACAAACAATAAAAAGTGACATTTAATGACAATTGACATTTATGAAGAAAAGAAGCTTCTTTTCCATGTCTTTTAGGCCTCACCTACATAGGCTGTATTTTGTATTTTAAATAAAGCAACAACAAAAGATGTAGAATGAATAATCCAATACGAAATATTAATAACCGGGGTATACACGATCATGCAAAACTGTCACATGTCATAAAAGCCAAAGCTCGCAAGCAAATTTGACCGTGTGTATTAAAAAACTGCAACATCTGGCTTGGCATGCGAGTCGATGACCAAGTTTGATTTTTCGTGGCGCACGTCGTGCAAACTTGTGCATGTGTAGGACATGTCAGTTAACGTTTCAGTTTAGGGACGTCGTTTACGGGGTTATATTGTTGGTTTTGAGTTAACAAAATGGTTCTTTGGCGCCAGAAAGATGTATTGCGTAATTTTATAGAAATGTATCAAGGTTATTCATGTTTTTGGAAAGTTAAAAGTAATAAATACATTGACAAAAATTAAAAAACCTTTTCGCTGAATCACGCTTACGCTTATGTTTAAGTTGATCACGCCACCAGCTGTCAAAACTGACGTAGAACTGACAGGTACA